>JAANSQ010001645.1:0-14366 GCA_036850885.1 Lepidocyrtinus dapeste
GAGATGCTGCTAGGCTGTATTTACGGGTAAGAGATCAAGAGAAAAGAGCGTGTTAAACTGTTTTGCGTCATCATCAAATTCGTACAAAAGGCATAAAAGGAGAGAATAGAATACACTTGGGAGAGGAAGGACAGAGTCAAACCAAACCATAGTGCAGGCCAAGCCAGGACATGGACGGAGACATCAATATCGTTATCGTACACCAACTCAACTGACAATCACTTCCCATTACATTTCATTACGTTACATCCACGCGACGCAGGAGATATTCTTATTCTTACAGGCTTTCGCAGAAAAAGGAATGTATTGCTTGTCACAAGTAATAAGACCATCTAGATAAGAGTAAAGAGTATGGAATTTAGTATTGCCTCCAATTCACTCCACTCTACCTTTGACATACACATATTATTGTATTTTTAGTAGTAAAATGGAAGAATGGGAGACAATCCTAAAGAAAACAATTTTCTTTCTTCCTTCCGTCCTGGCAAAAATATTGGATTGGGTAAGAATACATACCTACTCAAAGACTCAAACCCTATTTGCTTTGCTCCTTATACATTCCATTGTGTCTGTTGACGTCCTCCGGAACAAAAAAGTACAGCTTTATCGCGCCAGTAAACATACCTACATGAAAGTATTATGAGTAGGAGTATTTTTTTCCTCCTTTTTCTACAAAAACATGCCGATGTTCGATTGTACAATATGTGAATTGAATCATATCAATGAGCTTCTTTCTAGTTGAATTTTGGAGCACTCTATTCCAATTCCAGGACACCATTTGCCCTATAACTCGGGTTTACTTTCCTTATGAAAAGAAGAAAAACTGAAAAGTTTAGCTTGAGGAGAACAAGGCGCTCTCTCACAATACCAGCCTATTCACTCCAACTCCAATACACTCGCAAACAATTTTTTCCAGTATGGTATTCTTCTCGGGTCGACAAGACAGTCGACACAATGAAAGAGCCTCTTGTGCATTCTTCTCTTTCCTCTTCTTCTTTCAAGTTGAGCTGAACAAGAATAATAGGAGAGCTTCTTCTTTTCTTCAACAACAAAACTCAAAAGACAATTCCTTTCTTGAGCGAAAATGTTAAGTAAAAAATAGGAAAAGAGGTTTACTTGATGAAACTCAAAAATAAGAATGGATAGGAAGAGGAAATAGTAAGCTCATGTCATTCTTCCCCATGTTATTCACAGCAGCAGACCGAGAATTGGAGAGAAAACGACCAAGAATAAAAATAGGTAATGTCAAAGGGAAAAGGAGAAAATCCTCTCTAAACTTAAATACACACGAAGCCAGAACAAAAAGCAGCTTTTGTCTTCAAATGACAATTCATTTTTTCCATTTTCCTATCGCCTGTTTGCTTCGTTCTGTATGTGTTTTCGCGCGCGGTAATTACGAACAATTCGAATTTGAATTATTTTCAGAGAAAGAGCCGAAAGCGATATTTTTCTTCTTGCTGTGGCACTACGTTGCTCTGTGCGGTTGCTTGGCGTGCTGTGAGCCATGAGAAAACCAAAAACCACCATACCGACTACAAACCGCCGAAGAAGAATCTGCTATACGAAAAATTTATAAACTCGACTGGTTTTCAGCTTTTCCCTTTTTCATCTTATATGGCCAATTTAAATTTTTTCATATAGTTCATAAGCCTCTCTTTTACACTTTCAAATTTTTTTCCTTCAATCTCCTTGCTTCACCCTATCATAAACATTTTTTTGAAGTGTACAACCATGACATGTATTTGGACCCGGGAGAGTTAGTAGTTTCGTTCCTTCTTTTCGAGTGTATTGGATCGGATAAGTTGAGAGATGGAAAGCCAACTAAGCTATACATTTTACATGAGCAAAGCCCAACTTCTCATACATTCATGTAAACTTTCCTTTTCCATGAGCAAAATGAAACAAGGCAGTGCAAAAGCAAAAGTTTAACGTGAGAGTAGGAGCGTAAAAGCAAAAAAACTTTTCCTCTTGTGTCTTGTTTTGTGTATTTAGCTGAAAAGAAGAAGAGTGCCATGTTTTTCCTTTAGGAAACTTTATGGGAAGACACTCAATCTTGCACGTAGTCAAGTACGTACATAAATATCAATATATTAATAATACCTTAGGTTGGAGGATTTTTTTTCCTCCATGTATTTTTAGGAGCCAGTGAGAGCGACCAAACCAAAAAAAAAAATTCAGAGGCAGAGAATGAGCAAGAGAACGACGAACACAGGAGACAGAAAGGGATACTTTTTCATTCATATCACACGTTATTATTATTATTACTCGTTTTTTAATAAAAAACATTGCAGCTGTCTCGTAATACGCTATTTTATATACAAAATGGTAACAACTTCATCATCTTACGTTCCTTTTCTGCTCTGCTTTAGTCTCTTCTGGACTGCTGCCTTTTAGTTTAAAGTGAAGGAAAGACCCAAAACAGGCATACCGATCCAATTGCCTTGGTCATTTAGACTATTTAATTTCTTGTCATACTTTTCGTTTATTCGCGGAACTTTGATTAGACTGGATAGTAAAGCTTTTTTTTTGGAAAATGTAGTTGTAGTGTAGCGGAACAATTTTTTCTGTTGGTTGTGTTCTGTGGTTGTGGGAGACAATATAATAAATGGGAAATGACTAATGTGCAAAATTTACGCAAACTGTGTACACGGCATCAATTACTCATGACGTGTGAAAAGAAATATAAAATATTTTGCACAGTTTTTGTTTGAGGTTAGATTTTAGCTTCTGACCTGCGAGTAAGCTGTTCATTCTAGGAAATCTTTATGGACAATGGACGTACGATAATCGTGCAAAAAAAATTCTAAATTTTTATTTCGCCATTAGCCTTTTCCTTAGCTTTTAGCTTGCATATTTTTTTAAGGAGTGAAAAATTTCGAATCACATCTCAGTCCAATTAATAGGTTTCAAATTGGGAATGAATGAGTTGGTGTTTGTGGTTTTTGAGCGAAATGATATGACAGAATGATCTGTACGTACGATAATCGTGCAAAAAAAATTCTAAATTTTTATTTCGCCATTAGCCTTTTCTTTAGCTTTTAGCTTGCATCAATTATTTTTTTAAGGAGTGAAAAATTTCGAATAAGATCTCAGTCCAATTAATAGGTTTCAAATTGGGAATGAATGAGTTGGTGTTGGTGGTTTTTGAGCGAAATGATATGACAGAATGATCTGTGGCTGATTTTAAAAAGTATTTGCTCATTTTTTCTCTCGTGTCTAGCACGGAACCTGTTTTTTATGGATTTGGTTTGCCATGCCATAGTTCGTGTTACTATTGTACTCTGCATTCTGAATAGGTAATTGATTGAAATCTCTTGAAAAAACTATGTGATTGTGACTTGATTGCTCTAGACTCTAACTTGACTGGGAGGAAAAACGAGAAAAGCCTTTTAAAAGGGAATGAGAGCAGGCACATGTGTTCAGTGTTTCTTTACGCTCGTCTCGAATAAGTGGAGGAATGGAAAATGGAATCAAGTCAAGAGTCAAGTCCTTGTGACTTCATCTGCCTACTTATAGCTCCTTCTTTAAAACAAATTGTTTTCGTTTGTGAGACTGTGTGTGGTGCGATGTGATCAATTCAAGATGAGTTTCATTTTGGTAACATGATCATGACGTGAAAGAGCCAAACACGCAGATAAACAATCTCTCAAGATAAATGAATTAATCAGAAAGAATCAGAAAGCGTAATATCTTTTATGTTTGCTTAACTGTTCTCATCTTACTAGTACGAAGGAGACACGACGCGACGATTTGTTTACTTAAATGGAGATATAACAATAAAATGAAGATTATTCGAGGAATGCAAAAAAAAAACAATAATAAAAATGCTTCTTTTCTGCCTTGCGCTGATATGATTATGACTCTGAACTAAACTGGGAAAAACTGTTTTGTGGTTGTGGTTGTGCTACTTAAATATTAAAGCTGCATGTAACATTTAAGTAGGTAATATAAGAAATACCTGTTGTGTGCTCATCTCATCTTGATTCCCCCTGGGACAAAATCCGCAGGGTTTCATTCTCTCCCTTGATTTAAATGAATGAAGGGATGTCACTGATTGGAAATTCGAAATTTCAAGTGCAATAATACCATTGTTTGCTCACCATTTGTTTTTCTGCTGGGTCAGAGAATCAGAATTTACCTCATTTTCCTCTGAGGAGGAGGAGCAGAACTGAATCAAATTCTTTCTCAACTTGTTCCTATTTACTTTACCAGAATAAGAGGTTTATCTTTTTTATGCGTTTTAACGCCTCCGCCTTGTCAGCAATTTTCTAAAAGAGAGAAAGAAAACCCCCCAAAAAACTATTTAAGGTGGTAGGTGTTCTTTACAGTAATAAAACGTAGCGAAAAAACGAGTTTTTATTTAAACTGCGGACCCTTTTTAACATTTAGAAAGGTTCCGAAATTCAGTCGCAGCGCTTCGACACGCAATCCCTTGCAAACGAAAACCTGCGCCGATATGTAGTGATTATCATTAAAGAATATGTCATTAGTTCTGGTTATCTTCTACTCTGATTACTATTGTGACTGTGACGGAATGCTCGGACAAACACAAGAGTTTTTTCAATGCCTCAACAAAATTTAAACGGAGAAATGCAAATAAACACTCAAACCTTTCTGCCTATGCTTATGATAAACACTAAAATCTTATCTTCCTCACCTACATAACCTATGCAATTGTTTTGCAATGCAATTCAAACTGAGTGAATCAAATCGCACTATTCAACTACTGGCCTACTCCTGCCTAAAATTTATACAATTATCTTCTCTTTTTGTGCAAAATGAAGACGTAGGTAGATAAAACTTAGTTTTTATAAAGAGAAGCTCCATATAAGCGTATGATGCCGACAGAGGCAATTAGCAAAATCACACAAATGGTTTAGACGACTGAAAAAAAGTTGTGAACTTGAAGTATTTTAAGGGAAGTAAAAATTGTTAAATGCTGAGGTTGTGAATTATAAGTCAGTTAATTTGACAATGCCATGACAGTGTCTCGCACTACTACTATAAAAATATCTAAAATGAGTGGGGCTGTGTCTTAGAGGTCTCGTTGCTTGGCGAGTAAATGTGTGTGTGACTCAATTAAAAAACTAAATGCTCCTGTTTACACTTTAAACTCCAGCATCGGTAATACTGGAGTAAGAGCAAGATCAAGAGAGTGTAGAAACGTGACAACTAAAAGTAAAAACTGATTTTTTTCTCGCTCGTTAATTGGTTTCGACTTTGCGAAACAAAGAATTCATAAAAAACATGAGCGGTTCAGCAAAAGTGGTGGTTTGTCTCCTGCCATTTTCACCTACAACATCATCATGAATTTGCATCGTAATGAGAATGAGGCTAACGCTAATGGAGACATAGGGAGACATAATAGGCGAATCCGGCACCTACACAATAAGTGGAGGAGGCTGCGCAACATTACCATACTAATAGAGCAGCACAGAAGAGGACTAAGAGGAGGTGGATCAACGCGATAATCGTTCTAGAGAGAAAGAATTATTCGAGGATTTAGTTTCTGCTGTTGGCGGTGACTCACGTCTGTTGAATGATGTCAACCGCGCGTGGGTCCAGCAACAGTGGCAGTACGAAACAACAGCGGAGTGAGTACTCTTATTAATATTCTTTGTGCAAAATTTATTCGCATAGTCGCATTTTTTCGCATAAATTCGCATGCCATCACAAAGTCCAGTTTGAGCTTAGATATAGGTGGCATGTGAGCCTAAGTAGTGAACAGTTTATAAAATTGGTTTTGTTTTCGGATTGGATTTGTTCGACTTTGTGTGAATCATCAATTATGTCATTTGTGTTTTCCTTGGAAGATGTGAAGGGATTCGTGAAACGATGTCGTTCCTTCAAAGAAGACATCATCTCCCGCCTCGCCCGAAATCGGAGCACGAGTGGCACGGATGACTTGGGAGTAAGGAATCTCCAGTCCCATTCTGGAATTGCTAGTCCTTCCAGTTGGAGTAGCAAGAGCCCCACTCCGGGGGATGATGTCGAGCCTATTACACTCATTTCACATAGGCTCAAAGAGGTCAATCTGACTTTACATTTTGTCGAGAGTTTAATTCAAAAGAATTGTGTAGAGTTGTTGGGAGGCAGTTCCAACGTCATGCTCGATTTAATGGGGTGTCTTTTTAATGATATCAAGAAAATGCCGTCAAGTGACAAGTATGTTTATCCATAAAGAAACTATTCCTTTAATTATTTTTCTTTTTTTTGTCTCTAAATTGGGGTAATGAGATACCAATCAATTGTTATTTCTTATTGTTTTAACACGTGCAGCGCACAATTCCAATCGATCATATCGCAACTGAAGACTGTTCTCTCAGACTTTTTGACTGCAGTGGATGCTCTCCTTCTGAAGGAGGGCTATGATGATGCACAACGGCAGCTTTACTTTGGAAAAGTTCACGAGAGCATAGCCACTTCAAGAGATGCATTATCGGTATGAGTACATGACTAAATTTAGCCCAGAAAGATAAGTTAAGAAAAAAGTTTGACTTATCAAAATATTACTTATTGTTTACAGGGACTGAAAAATTTGATTGATACTAATAATGCATGTACAAACACAATAAGTAGCCCTTTCCCACCCTTGAAATCGGGTGTGCTCTCTCCCGACCATATAAAATCTGGTGGGAATACTTTAGTTCCTCCATCTTCGTCCTCAAGTTCTTCCCCCGCCCCGACACAGTTTCATAACAACACCAACTCCAGTCCCACCAAACTTTCTGAAACGTCCAGTACTAGGAGTAATATTAACGCAGCCACCCCCACTCCCTCCGCTTATGTAAACACTAGTACCAACAACTGTGTGACAACTTGTACTACACAGAAAGAACCAGAGGAGAAAAAACCTCCTCTTCCTCCAAAGTCCAAATATTTTTCAAGAAGATCATTTGACTCCGAATGGCCGGATTCGTTAACTCCCACCTCAACTTCAGCTGGTCCTAGTTCGCCCCGGCGGATGCCAAACCAAAATACCCAGCAAAATCATAATCAAGCACGACCACCTCCACTCCAAAATCAAAATGACCCTGAAATTAGCCTTGTGGTAGCTCCAGTTGTTTCCTTGGATCAGTGGCTGGAACAATCAAACTGTGCGACCACCTCATCCTCCTCTAGTGCTCGTGTAACAATTAGCAGTGCAAATAACGCTACTTCTTCTTGTGATGCGACGTCTAGTAGCCTAGTAGTGACTTCCTCTTCATCTTCCTCCACCGCTGCTGCTCTTTTCCAGCATCATCAATATTCTCACAAAATAAACTCCACCTCTACTGGAACAGGTCTACCAGGTACCGCATCACCAGCCCAAGATCAATCTGATTCTAGTCTCTGGATAAACTCCTCCGTTTACATGGGTCGTCCCACCGTATCCTCCACCGCTAGCGATAGTACCTCGATCCTTCGCCCAGATTCCCAGTTGAAAATTAGTTCCGTGATCCCACCTCGCAACAGAACTTATTCCGACTCCTATCAACTCGAATATGATGACTCCCAACATGCGCTGTTACTTCCTCATGGGCTCCATCATGAAAGCTCGAATCATATCGATAGACTAGTTTCCGACTTTGAACGGCGCTCTGTCAAGTCTGGTACGACGCACAATTCGCTCAGCTTGAGTTTAGGAAGCAGTCTAGATAATTTGCTTCTCGTAGACGCACAATCCCAGCAATCTGGACTCAGTCCAAACTCCAACACGTCCGGTGCTGGGTGCACTGGAGCAATGCATAGTCTCTCTGGATCTTCTGGAAACCATCCTTCTGATGCTACCGGAAGACTTTCTGGAAATCCTCTGGATTTTGAGGTGGATGAAGATGTGTTTGTCAATGACGTCGTTGATGCGTGCAACAATCCCAGAACACGGTATGCTGTTGGTGGGGGAGGAGTAGGATTACTTACTTCATCCAGACTTAGTAAACAGGCCCCTATAGCACATGACGACGACAGTGAAAACGAAGTACCTCCAGAATTGCCAGAGAAAAGAAGAATTAAGAAACATTTCAATACAGTCGACTATGGTTATCATGGTTTGGGTTATCAGCCACCTCCATATCCTCAGACTGCCCCAAGATGTCACAGTCCGTATGATAATGTAGACGAGAATGACAGTATTTTGCATTGTTGGCCAGCTCCTGGAGTAGATCCTGGATATAAAGTACAACCTCAACACAACGCACAAAGCTTCATGAGCCAGTCTGAAAGTAGGGTCACGTTGGTAGGGACCCATGGTGGAAATGATTCGGAAGAAAGGCCTCCTCTTCCACCAAAGAAAAAGCATAGTTTGAGTAAGTCTTCCGGTGAAAGTCATATAGCCGAAATATATAACTATTTAAGTGTATTTTAATTTTTGGTTTCAATTTCAGTCGCTGCTTATGTGGAGTTCATGCACAATTTTGACCTCCACTCACAACGTCATCAACCCTTCTGTAACCACTATGGTGGCATTCGAAATCACCATTTTATGAATAATACTGAAGGTATATCAACCGACGAGAATAACCCATCTCATCACCTCCAACACCAGGGCTTTCACCGGCATTATCTGAGTGAGAGAAGTGCAACCATGTTCAATCCCAGCACGGGAGATATTCCTGGGTTTGCTAGCGTCACATCCTCCTCCTCTGCCGCTGCTACGAGGGCGCATTCTTCCTATGTAACGGGATCCAGTGCAGGAGTTATCAATAGGGCAGCTCTATATTCCGCATCATATCATCATTTTACGACTTTCTCCAACTCGTCCATTCCATCCGAAGAGAATAGTCCAACCAACCAGCACTTTCCACTGACTGGATCCAGCTCATCAACTTCTCATTCTTTATCCGAGCATACAAGTGGAGAGAATGGAGGGACTGGAAGTGGCACAGAAGCAAAGCCACCTCTTCCACCGAAAAAGTCCAGAAGCCTTTTAAAAGGATTGTTGGGTGATTTAAGCAAAGATTCTAGTCTAGAGAATGAAAAGAGCAATGGGAACGGGTACGGCACTGAAAATGGAACTCCATCCAGAGCAGCAACACCAAACTCACCAACTGTTCCGCCACCGCCACCTTGTCCCGTCAGATCTTCGCCTGTGAAAAGTGTACACACGCCTTTATCTCCGACTGCAAATAACACGCCGGAAACTGTCCACGTTCCATCTTCTCCGGCCTCAACTGGACAACAATCGATTAAAGAACAACAGCCTCCAGCAACTGTACAAACTCCTGGAGAAAGTGGAAATGGGTCTTTAGGCAAAAGTCCACAAAGGAGCTTGGACGAAAATGAAAGCATAGATCTGTTCATGATTGATGCAACTCCCCTTTTAGTCCTGAACAAAAACCCACCCTCCAAACCTAGTCCCCCTTCATCTACTTCTACAACGACCGGAAGTAAAAGTAATCAGTCAACGGTAAAAGCGATGTCAAATGCTTACAGTTGTGGAGAGGGGCAGTTGGAAGTGAAAGGGGCGGAACCAATGGTGCTTCTTGTGTACGCTGCTAGTCCGGACGTAGTCGGTAAATAGATATCTTAATAATATCTTCCCTTGTCAGGAATATACCGGTCTTGGGGCAAAGAGAGATATACACCGTTTTAATTTTTTAGATGCCAAATTTCGTGAAACGTTTCTCCTTACATATCGCAACTTTCTTCGTCCTCCGGATGTGGTCACTCTTTTGTGGAAACGCTTCAAACATTTTGAGAACAAGACGGATAGAACGTCAATGATCCATGCGAGAGCCACTTTGGATCTTTTTGTAGACGTGGTAATTGGTCTGACTCCCATGGACTTGGATGAGGAGATGGTGAGCCGAGTTAGGAAATGTATTTATCATCTAGTCTGTTCCGGTGAAATTCAGAGCGCTTTAAAGGCACGCAAAGGCGTCATACATAAGTACCAAGTGAGACAAAAAATTTTAAAGCCCCAGCCAGTGCCCGCCACTTTGGCCGTTACCACAGAGTAAGCCATTAAAACCATCGTAAGTAAGCTATTTTTCTAGTAGTCACTTACCTAATTTCCCATTCTAAATATTCAGATCTCAATCACTGCTCAAGTGGAGCGCGACGAGTATAGCCCAGCAAATGACACTACTGGATGCAGACCTTTTCCGGGAACTGGAACCCGCCGAGCTTCTCCTCTGGGCTAGGGAGCAAGTAGAGGATCTCTGTCCAGCATTGAACAACTTTACCGAGCATTTCAACAAAGTTTCCTATTGGTAATTACTAATTTTTAATTAATTTCAAGATGTTACGTACACTTTAGAAATGCCCCCAGCTTTTAATAATTTTTTTTCTGCAGGACAAGGACCAGAGTTCTCATGTGCTCCACCTCTCGAGAAAGGAACCGCACAATGAAGAAGCTGATCGGAGTCATGCGAAAACTGAGAGAGTACAATAATTTTAATTCACTTCTTGCCGTTCTTGCAGCATTGGATTCTGCCCCTATTAGGAGGTTGGGGTTCTCAAGGAGATTGACTGAGGCTTTGAAACCACATGCAGCTTTAACAGACTCTTCGGGTTCTTTCCGCACTTATAGACAAGCTTTGGCAGATTGTCACCCACCTTGCATCCCTTACATGTAAGGAAGTTACTTTTACTTTACTTAATTTAAAAAGTAATTAAAACTTATCAACTTTGTTTCATCCTTTCCAGTGGACTAGTCTTGCAAGATTTGACATTTGTCCATATCGGAAACCCCGACTTCCTCCCAGATGGTAAAGTTAACTGGGTGAAGAGGCTTCAGCAATGGGTAATTCTGGAGCCTATAAGGCGGCTTCATACATGGTAAGTGATTTTACTAAAAATATCCATGTGTGTCATACAATCCATAAAACTGAAATTTTCTTTAATTTTCTTTAGCCACTACGGATTCTCAAGAAATGACTCCCTCTTGGCATTCTTGAATAGTTTCGATGAGTATTTAAATGATGATGACCTGTGGCAGCTTTCAGAGTCGATTAAACCCCAAACAAAGAATAATTAAGAATTAAACTTACCGAAAAGTAGTTCAACTTTAATTAAACAAATCAATTTATGCTTTAAAGATAAGAAACGAGAGACGACGAGAGAATTAAGCCTAAACATTTTAACAAGTGGGATTCTTTTACTATTCCCATTTTAGAAGTTTCAAATGCAACGTTTTTTTATTCTTTCAGATTTAAAATGCAAAATGCAATCGCAGTTCCTATTTTCAAATGTTTCAATGCAAAATGCGACAAAAGAACGATTCGTTAAACGTTTGTGTAACCTTAACTGAAATGCAATATTATGCAAGATTTATAACCGAGTAAATGTATGAAAAAATATTTATTACTTATAAAGCCATGAAAATAATCAGTGATTCTCGTGAGATATGCGCAGCTTCAAATGCAAAGTAAACTTTCACCAGAAAACCAAACCATATCCTTTTTTAAAAGTTGAAGGAAAATCTAAAAAAATGATTTATATTATGCAGCGTCGAAATTAATTAAACATTAAAATATATTTAATTAGTTGACAAACTGGCTTGAATAATTTTTTAAATGAGGAGAAAATTACCTATGCAAATTTTAACGTGAATAGAATATAGATCTTAAACTTAGTTTTCGCATTTAATGTTAATAAAGGATTGAAGAGGTGAAGGAGGAAATGTGGAGACCATTTACTGATCTGACTCGAGTAGTTTTAATGTAAGTTAAGGCGTTCATAAATATGTTTGGGAAAGGAATTTGTAATATGTATCAAGATCTATACTCTTGATAACTGGATAAAAGAAAACTTATCTATTTCCTTTTCTTCCTACGTGTTTTATGAAAGCCCTTATAATGTAGATCGAACTAATGTGTTTCCTAGACGTTGTGGTTTGTGGTTGTGGGAATCGTGCAATATTAATTTTATGTTTATGCAATAAAGAAACAACTAACTTGAGAAGAGAATAAGTATTTGAAGAAAATAATATTAAAAGAATTTTAATTAGGCTTCCCTTGAGTTCTTTATTTTTCAAAAAACCTAATATAAAACACGGATCTTGTAAAAGCTGGTTTACTTAAGTGGGATAAAACGCGAAGAGTGAGTGGCACCAATACCGGGCCTTCCGTGTTTTACAGGCTTGTAGGTCACACTAAATTCGCCAAGGTAATGACCAACCATCTCGGGCTGCGAAATATAAAAACAAAATTAGACATCACCATAACCATGAACACATTTCTAGAAATAAGTAACGGATCCAAGAATAAGATAACGAAGGGAATTATTTTCATGTATTCAAACTTACCTTGATTTCAACTTGGTTAAATGTCTTCCCATTGTACACTCCAACAATGCTACCAATCATTTCCGGAACAATGATCATATCCCGTAGATGGGTCTTGACAGGCTCTGGCTTCTCGTTTACTGGGGCTTCCTTCTTTGCCTATGCATTTAAAAATTAATCAATATAATAAATGCTTTTAAAACTGCAAATCCACATTACACTAGTTCTACTGAACACGTAAATAGATAATTAAATGACACTTTTCAGGGAGAATTCGTACCTTCCTCAATTTCTTAAGGAGGGCAAGATTTTTCCTCTTAAGTCCACGGTTAAAACGCCTACGAGCACGAGCATGAACCAGTTCTGTAAACTGCTTCCTGAAACGAGAACCATGAGCAAATTCAACATTACAAGAAACGATTATCTTCAGAGGTTTAAAGTTTTTTGAACTGAAAGCTCACATGTTCATGTCAAGAAGCTGATCGAGGTCAACTCCGCGGTAGGTGAACTTCCTGAAGGTCCTCTTCTTCTTTAATGCCTCATCCTAAACCGAAAAATAAACAAACATATACAAAAATTAACTCATTGCCCTTTTTCTGTTAATGATTACAATATCGCGGTAGGCATAAGGTTATCTTGGTTTGTCCCTATCTCCTATCCGTTAAATTGTAACATATTTGACATTTAGAGCCACAGTGAATCACAAAATTCACTACACACAATAAATACAATAATAAGATAATTTTCTTACGTCGGCCATGATGATTAGTTAATTTGTAGTGGTTTTTAATTAACTTCCGAAATATTTAACGTGTAACTTGATGTTCACAACTCAACCATTGAGATGAAAGCAGAAAACTTTCCTAGGCATATCTCATGCCGTACACACTGAAGCAAATTTGAGTATATGCGCCGAGATCGGTCTCACTTCTCACCCAATGAAAAAGTGAACAAAGCATTGCTCATAGCGTCAATATAAAGTGCTTGCAAAATATACATTCTACAAAGAGCATGGAGTGCCCAAAGCCCACGTTTTAATCCTTTTGGGGCATTGTGAGTAAACGCCGCGAACAAATTTAGGATCAATAATACTACTGCTACTGTTGCATGATTGAATTGAATATTACATGGAAAAAACTTTTCGTGTGGTGAAGAAAATTAATTAAAATTATAAGACTACAAAAGAGTAAAAGCTATCTAGGAAATTAGGTAGGTTTAATGATTAATTATTAACGGAAATTAATAATTCAAGATAATTAGAGCTACTGGAGTGCGCAAATACAAACTGGAGATTTCAAAAATCCTTTATACTAGTGTTTAATGTTTTAAAAATGGAATTTTTCATAGGTCGTGTTCCTTCTTGGCCACCCTTGACCTTCACTAACTATGGCTGGACGAACAGAGTCAATCTCTATATTACGTACTTTATACCGTGAACTCCGACCCACAGTTAACGCCCCCGAGCGTCACGTCTTTGAAACCCAAGTGTGGAAGTACATCATCGGACTATGTCGGAATTGCAGAAGTCAGCCAGCCTCCAAAATATCAGATATCCAAAAGAACTTAGAGCAGACTGGTAGATCCTACGTCTATTATCTCCAAGGCACCCGAGAGTACCATAGGATCACTGATGAATACAAAGGTGCTGGAGAAAGGACCGCTGATGAGACTGCCAAGCTCCTCGGATTTAAAATGCCTCATGAACCTAAAGATGTTTCCAAGACGACGAATAAGTCACAGACTTCCACAGTAGGAAATAATAGTCAGTCTATATCCAGTTACAGCTCAAAGTTCCACTTCAACTTCATCACCCCCATCTCCAGATTTAAATACAGCTTCAAGTTCTGGTCCATCCTAATTTTAAAGTAAATGCCCAACGTAGACTGTTTAGAGTTTAATTATTTAATTATGATACATTTTTTGGTTTAGCTCTTAGATTCTAGGACATTTATGACAAATAAAGTAAAATGTTTGAAATTCAATTGGCAATTTCTTGGGTTGAATGTACTTTTCAAAATCTTTAATGCATTACTTAGCTTTTAAAAAAACTTTTCCCTCAAATCAACTTTTCCAATTCTCCAATCATAAGCTTCAATTGCATTAACATATACATGAGTTTAACGTTTAACTCGAAACTTTTACAATTCCTTTTAATGTATTC
>JAANSQ010001646.1:0-14364 GCA_036850885.1 Lepidocyrtinus dapeste
TACTGCATAGTTTATTTTGATTTTTGATTCGATACCAGTAATTGACGCCTTACGACTGAATACAGTTGTCAAAACAAAGGGCTGACACATAAAATGAAGACATTAAAAATGTGACGTTACCTGTTACATGTTTAACGCCTTCCTTTTTCCAATGGTTCTAAACAATTTTAATGCTGGTATCTATAGGTGTTTTTGTAATTACCGACAGTCACTGACTTACTTCACTATAGTCACTAACTACAATTACTGGTAAGTACCCAATGTGTTCAGTGTTTGACACATGACATTCTCACAACATCTGAATTGCAACCATGGTAAAGTAAAATGACGCACCTAGAGTTAATTGTAGTAGCTAGGCTCTAATTGAGGACCCCATTGGCAGCATTATTCACATGCAACATATTAAATTCAAGAAAAATCCGTTTGTTTCAGGTTGAAGTTGTTAAGCATGCACGAACCACTCGTTATTTCGACTGGTCGAAATCAATACTTTTTTACTACTTATATCGATTATGTGTCGTGTCATGTGCGTTTCCTTTTACCCAACGAGTGAAACACTTTTCTTTTGCTTCATCTTTTATACTTTGTCTAGTAGAAATTTTTATGTTTTGCTTTGCATAGAATAGAGATAAACGCTTAGACTAGCTTCATATTGCACTTCTTTGTTTCATCAAGTCAAATGTATGTTTTCTTTGTGGTGACCTTTCTTCACTCCAATTCCAATGCCAATTTTTTTGCGAATTCCTTCGTTTCTGCTCAAAAATATTTGATCTGTTAAATCGCACTGATATTCATATGTAATAAAAGAATATGGCTTGAAAAGAAATCAGTTTTCAATGACGCATGATGATATGATGATCATGAGCTTCAAGACAGAACTTTGGTATTTGTGCGAGCTCATAGGACAGCTTATCATATCAGCATAATAATATTTATGTACTCATGGCCTTTGCAAGATTACAGAGAGACATTGAATGGGCTAAAGATAGTCGTCGTCTTGTCGGTTGTGCTGGCGTAAAAAAAACTAAACAAGCCTCCACCAATACACAGCACTAATGTACCTAAGTAACATCCGAAATACGAGCTAAAATATGAGCGGAAGGAAAGGTAGCGAACTATGGCGTTTGAATGGATTTCATCTGGCGTTTACTTCACACACGATCACATTGAAGAACAGTTTAAGTATACATATGCACCCTCTTACTTACTCCAGCCACTTTATAAATTGTCAAAGTTGTAGCGACTGGAAAGTTTAATAAGAGAAGTATACCGGTTACCAATTCGTTTAGGTGCCCAAAAATAATGTGATTTTGTATGGTTCTTTGACCGTTAGTAATGAGGTCACAAATCACACTGTGCTGTAGTGGAAATCGAGTCTGGTAATTAGGAAAAACACTTGAACGTCTTGATCTTTAACGAGCTCGATGTATGTATACTTTCTCCTTGTCGTCACTTCCGGTTAGCTTTGATTTTAAATGAGCTGTAACAGGAGACTGATATAAGAACTGTATTTGGCTTCATGGACAAGTTACTGTGCTACGAAGGAGTTTGTAACTGACTTGAGTAAATTTTGTTTTTTTTTTTGTATTTGGCGTACATAATCAGAGGTATATAGAAAACTTTAAGTATACCAAATGCTGTTTAAATTGATAAAGTTTGTATATTAGTTTTTTTTTGCAAAAGACATAAAGTCTTCTCTCAAAATTTAGCTAAATGAGTTTAGGGAGGACGACGGCAACTTACTTGCCGAAACGAAATGCTGTCCGTCTCTGAGCGCTTTAATGTGTTCACCAAGTTGCTTTATAATGTATAGAAAATGATTTTTCCCTTTAAAGACATTGCAAGCGTAAGGATAGTATGGGAACGAAGAGGAGCGAAAAAATATTAGTGTGGTAGTGTGTATGTGCGTAGTTGGTTGTACAACTAGTGAAAATGATTTGTATTCGTGTTTTGACTCTAGCTGCTTCGCCTCTGATAAAAAATGCTGGCAACAGTGAAAATCTAAAAGGAAAAAATATAATGTATACCATTAAGATCAAGATTATACGGATATTTTTTTATGGGAAAAAGTGTTGAGAGTCGGATATTCTATAGGAAGCATATAGAAGTAGAGAGGCAAAGAGCTTTTTAGTTTCTGGCAATTCCGTCCCGTGTTTTGAATTTGTCGATATCGTGTAGGTAGGTACGTTAAGGAATAAAAAAAGTTACCAGGCGCGTTCGAAACATGGAATGGTATGAAGTTGGTTTTCTGCTAGCTGGTCGGTGAAGGAAAACGAGGAAGCAAAAGCATGCTTCTCTTTCTGTCCATGAGAGATAAAAAGACCAAATGGGAGAAAATGGGGTTGAACATGTACACGAGCCATGTGAAAATAATATTCTGTGGACCACTTACTCGCCGGAGAAATAAAGAGTCTGAGTTTACCATGTGTATGTATTGTTCATGCCGCTGATCTTGTTCACGTTGGGAAAGATATTCTCAGGAGAAAGGATTTGAAGGACAGAATTAAACACAAAAAGAATCTAAAGCTATAATTTTCCTAGGATCGGGATGGAAAAGGTAGAAGAAAATCATGTTGGCCATATACCTGAAGGGTTTTGGTTTCACTGGGAAAAATTTTGGTGGAAGGAGACTTTCTTCACTTGAGAGTTCATATGCGTGCCGCACTTTTCCTTTTCCAATACGAGGACTTAAATAAAGAAAGTTGGCGTTTCCTTGGGGAAAGTTTTTTTTGAATGCTTTAATAGTTCTAACTTATCTGATTCAATTCTATTATGAAGTTTGCAAGGCCTGACTTATTGCGGAAATGGTAAATAGCTTGGTGAAAGATGTATGCTCTCTTTGTAACGCGACAATGTAGTTGTTCATTTAATGCATTATGATTTTGTTCTCTTGTGTTTGCGAAATGCATAGCCTTTCATGATTTTAATGCTATTAATTCAATGATTAATTGCTTTACTCAATCTGTCTGTTTGTATAATAAATATTTGTTAGCTGATAGTGATATCTATCATAATGGAAAATATATATCTTTAACTCCAATTCACGCTAAAGTTATGTACAGGTCTCATAAGTCGGTTTATTGTTAGTCAAAATTATTTCAAAACCAGAAAAACGTACCCGAATTGTCTTATTTAGAAGAAAATAAACAAGTTATTCAAATGAATAAATAATTTAGTCAAAGTTGCAAGAAAATTGTTTTTGAAAATCCTATCACCTTGAAGAAAAGCATCAGACTGGACACTTGTATTAAATTAATTTATAAATTAATACTTTGGATTTAAGAAAATCGTCTAAGCAGACTTACTTATGTCCACTTGCTTGTAGTTTGTTCATAATGCAAACTAGCAAAGCCTTTTCTCTGTTGCTGGGTAAAATATTTGTTACTCTGGTACGTAACCACGAGGGAAAGCAAAGGAGAAAGCATAGAGAAGAGAAGATGGAGAGAAAAGAGGCAACACAAACCTGACGTCAGAGGAGAACCGTTGACGTCAGCCCCTGCGTCAGCAGGCTCAACTGGAGCAGCCTTTTTCCTCTGGTTACGTTGTTCCCGGTTTCCCCGGGATAGTAATTACAGGCTAACACGAGCCACACGACAAAAGCTCTAAAGATCCTATAGCTCTCTTTTCTTCCAATGGCCATCAAAATCATCATCAACCTGATCAATCTTAACAATAGAAAGAACTTGGAGACTTGACGGCTATCCTCAGAATAAATTTGCGTCTTCATTTCCCCTCTTTGCTTGATTCATGCTGATAACTTGACTACTCACGGAAACCCAAGAATTTATTATTCGTTCATTATACATATTTTCGACATTTTTGAGGTTTTTCTAGGAGGAAACTAGGTGAAAGCATGTCAAACATTCAATTCATGCAAAGAGAGAACATCGTGGAAAACATGACTAGAGAATTTCTCCTTTCGTAAGACTTTGTGAAACCTTTTGCAATATGCAAGTTGTACATGGAGACATGTTAACTAAAAAGTGTGTCAAGCTTTGTTAGAAAATCTGATTTCTTGTCATCTTCGCGTTTTCCTAGCAATAAACTGAGATCGTTACAAGCTTTTTTTTCATATGTGGATTGATAGGAATGAAATGAATGATAGAGAGTGCGAAGATTCTTCTCCCCTTTCCAATTTCCACCATTTTATGGTTTCCTTATTCACATCATGTAATGTGAGAAGCAAAATTACTGACTACAAGACTAAATTGATAGAATATTTGGTGCAAGATTCGTTGATGAGATCGGCACGCAAACGAAATGCAAATATGTACGTGCTGTTAGCTAGTGGTGGTTTCTAGTCACTTATGAAACAGGAAATGAACAAGAAACAAAGGGGAAGGGATAAGATGTATAAAAAAGTTGTTCCAACCCAAGAAGCGACAAAGTCGAGCTCGTTGAAGAAATCATATACATTAAACGAAATAGAATAGCTGAATGGAAAAAATCAGGCAAATCAGTTAGAAAAAGAGGAAGCTTCGTATTGGGCCATATTTCATCTGTAGTTTCCAATAATACCAGTGCTTTGTTTAAAGATGATGATGAGTGGAGAAGCATACTTTAGGGTGTAAATAAATTCGCAGTAACAATAGACTAAAAAACCTGAAGTTCAAACAAATATAGGCAAAAAGTATGGTCTTTTGTATGCAAGTAATGTAATGCAATGAAATGACTGACTATTTTGGGGCAATAAGATAACAAGCAGCATCTTAACGTTATCTAATCTCTTCGGAATGAAAATGAAAGTGGAGAAAGTTTTCATCACAATAGTTGAAGAAAGTTTTACCATCCTGAAACTCTGTACAACTCCAACGGGTGCAAAAAATGAAATACATGTTTATATTGTGATTAAACTATCTATTTTGGTTAAAATAAAAAATAACAATTATTGTATTCGACTTAAACTAGTGTAATAAATGTGTTCAATGTTCAATTCACCTAATATGAAACATCAATTTAATTAGAAAAGACAGTGAAATTACATCAAATTAATTATAAACATGTACACACATACAAAACAGAACAGAGGAAAAAACTGTGAGAGGTGACAAAGCTCCTATATTAACCTAACTTTAGCTTCGGGATAAGTTAATTCAGTCTTCAGGTTTTTCCGGTCTTGGTCCGCAAGGTTGAAGCATTTTCTCCACTAAATTGAACCGTATGCGAGCTTTAGTTTCATTTTCACAAATGGCCATAAAATTGATGAGGTCAGGATGGCCCAGAATAGAGGCAAATGTGTCCCGATGCTGATTTGTTAACCATTCATGTTTTGTTGTGTCTGCATGACCAGTCCCAATGTACTTTGATTGGAGATGCTCTAACTGGCTGTGGATATTGTATCGCTCTGCTCCCGCCATAATTTTCGATGTTAACTAATAAATTAAAAGTAAGAAAATAACGGTAGGTAACAATGCTTTCATTTTATAGTATTTTTTTACCTTCATATAGTGTAAATAAATATTAGAAATCATAAATAATAAGACATACCTTTAAGTAACACAAAACTGAAGGGAATTATAGACCAAATAATTTTCAACGGCAGACTTCAAATTTTAACTGTCACCCGAGCATACTCGTTACAGTTGTTTGTTTCCACAAAATTAATAACAAAACAGAATGTTCAAATTTCGTACCAGACTTAAGCTAAATGAAAGACTATTGTGTAGGTGGTGTAATGCGTTCTATTTGATAGGGAACCAGGGAGAATGCATGCAACATTGAAGGTAAAGAAGCATCTGATTTGTGTTATTTTTCTTACTCGGCCAACATTTTGTTCAACGCGAACCATTTCTCAGTTCTCATCTTTTTGGCTCAATCGTGTTAAAGTATCGAAACAGATCTAGAATTCACTTGTAGAAAGAGTATTTAAAACGACTTTAAACTTTTCGAAATAACTGTCCTCTACTAACTAAATATTTCAGTCATGGCAGGAGTACTGGCTCGTACTGCCTTTCGCCTGGGAAAAAGGCCCAGCCTCATGGTCTGCAGTGCTCGTAACGAGTGGAGTAAGTTCTTAAATGTATTTAATTCATTCATAGAAGGACTATTTATTGTAGTTTGAATAATTGGTTTGGTATAATGTGGCTTTTACAAACAAACCGTTTCAATGTTGAACATCCTCGTGGTCTAATAATCTAAATTATTAAAACACATTCATGTAATTACTAAAATGATCAGGTAGACAGCCGGCGTAAATATATGAATGAATTTGGATAATAATTTAATTTAGAAAACTCTTGTAAGAAATTTGGGTTAAATTGCACAGCCTAGTTTACTAAATTGAATTCTGTTTTAAAACTAAAATAAATTATTAACACTTTTTCAGTTGGACCGGATCCCATTGAGCATGCCACTGGTTTAGAAAGGAAAGAGTTGGAAGCTATTAAAAGAGGAAATCCTGTAAGTTTGAATTGAATCCTCTAAGTTTGCATATGAAAGTATTTTTTATTATAGTAATACGTTTATGATTTTATCAATATTCTTTTTACAGGATCCATTTCTGATGCAAGCCCAGAAGAGAGCGGCAGGCACCAAGGATCAGCCTACCTGCGTTCCATCCTTCAACGAAAGCAGAATAATCGGATGTGTTTGCCACGAGGAAGCATTCTACGTAAACTGGATGTGGTTATACAAAGGTGAACCCAAGAGGTGTGAATGTGGCTACTGGTTCAAGCTCGTCGAAGCCAAGGACCCATTCGACTTTAAATGAATTCGCTAATGTTGTCTAAATACTTCTTTTCATTCATTCTACCAACTTCTTCCTTCGGAAGCGAATTTAGTCAACAACGTAAGTGTAAAAAACTGTAGCTGTTTAGTTGAAAAAAATTACTGTACTATTCAAACTGCTGGTTTCATCGAAGGTTAAGTTGTAACTTTCCTTCATTTGCTATAAAACAATGCCATACTATTCCGATTAATGTAAAATTGAATACAAGCATAAAGAAAAACTGTGTGCCACCAGTTTGGATTGGTAACATCATCGTTGTAAAATATCAAATCGGAAGTTTCGAATAAAACTTTAAAGTTTACCGTCAGATCAAGCGATGATTAGTATGATTTCTATTCCATCATCTTACACATGTCATTGGTTCAGTATTTAATTTAGTGTATTACTGTTATGTTCGAGAAATAAATAACAAAACGCAAAAAACATCTTTTTAATTTTTCAAATATATTTTTACTGCGAGATCACAACCACAAGACAAGATACAACGTGCCTTAACTTTACCATAATTTTTACGGTAATCCTTTTCTACAATTCAATATCCAATGTCGTCCATTACTCCATGAATTTAGTTTTACTACCCTATAACCAATAACAATTTTCCTACAATACAGTACGATACAATGCGATCAATCACTTTACTTTCTCGTCTAAATTCTGTTTAATAATGAATTTTTCTTTTTATATAAATCAACTACAATTTTTAATGGCGAGACACAATATTACTAAGATTATATAAATCTGCGTGCATAATATAATAATAATAATACATTGTAGTTTTTTCATTTGGGAAATTCCGCTAACGTACTTTCACTTTCTTTACTTTCTCCGACAAAATCTTTCACCACATCAATTACATTTGTATCTGACTTGTACTGACTATACACCTAAACATTCGCACTCCTACAGTCATGTTAAATATCGTAATAACGAAGGATCGCTACTTTCAAATATTATTACTTTTTACTTTATTTACTTTCAACCGATTATGGTTAGAAAACAGGTTATTTGCAATCAGCCGGCGATTTCATTAACCCAAAACCAACACGAACTATGATAATTGCGATAAACTCTACATCCAATTTCTTTCACAAATTTTTCCAATACCCATTCAATATACTCTAGCCCTTAAAATTTGGTTCGATTCTCAAAGAAGCATTAAGCATTCTCATATAATATAATATAATATTGTTAACCTCCTTTTGGCTTGGCTTCTATTAATCGTGGTATTATTATGTATTTTTAATTCTCAGTCTCAAAAACTTACACGTTAAAAATTTCTTGAAGCGCAGTAATCGCAGTGTGGAAATAGAAAGCAAAAACGGTACATGAATAAACAATGCAATGCATAGTCTATTGGGAAAAATCAAAAAAGTTCATAAGGTCATGTAACGTTTAGTCACAAAAAATTGTGCCCGTTATATTACTTAGCTTTCATCAAAATTGTGGAATGAATTGAACATTGGACGTTATTGTTTAAATACAATACAAATAGTATACCCAAGACACTTTTTTAGTTTTGCTGCCTTCTAAAATTATTTTTATAAGCTAAAAAATTGATCCTTTGGAAAACGAGCGCGTACTTGTTAATTGGACTAATATATTCTGGATTACGTACGAATATGTATCGATATCGAGTCTACGTAATTATCTAACTGTAATATTAATTTCCTACATTTCGTTTGTTCAGGTGAACATTAGTAATAGGGTGATGTGCAGCATACAAAGGCTTATGTGACTAGTTTACTTAAAAGTATAATAATATTGGTAATAATAATATTTCGGTACCCCTTCCCTGATATCTTGAGTCAAGGCTGCGTCTCTGTAGAAGAACAGAGAGCAGCAAATAATTAACGTGCAGATTATTTATTGAAAATAGGGACTTGCAATAGGTACGTATTGCATAGGCAGTTTTTCAGCAATAATTGAATAAATAAAATTCCATGTGGAGGTAGAACAAAAAATGTAACATATTCGTAATACGTGTTCCCACAAATATAGTGTTCCCTTACTAAAGACTTCCAACATCATAATCATGGAAGGTATATAAGAACAACCATAAATTGAACTTGAGAAATGTCAGTAATGTATCTTGATGAAACTAACAATTATTCAGTTATTGGTTTGATTGGCGAAAAGGGCCGTAGTTGCAGATACATTGTAGAATTTATAAATTTTAAAGTAAGCCAGTAAGTAGTTTTTTTTAATATTTCATAGTGTAATTATAATTATGAACTATCTTGGTATTAGGTTGATTTCAGGATGGTGTGAACAGGGGACGAAGTGGCACTATTGACACCACTAGTTATCGTGGGAGTGGCTGAAACTTGTACAGGTCCACGTTTTGAAATAAATTCTTCAACTTCGGGATGCCTCATTCGTATGCAATCAACCACATCTAAAAGATGCTTAGCGTCCATCGCTAGAACGTGCGCGGCCGAAAGCATTTGCCTATGGAATTAACGAAACATTTAGAAACCAAAATCAAAATCTAGTCAAGCATGATTTAAATTTTTAAATATTTTTAATCCTTACTTTCGATACTGCTGGTCAAGCGTAGTGGTACTATACTTTTCAGACAGGCGGTAGGCATTGACTAATTCCTTCATGTCTGTGCTGAGCACCTGATGAGCCATTTCAACCTGATAGTAAGAAACATTGACAAAGTGGAATAAGTATCTCCTTCATAAATTCGACTCTAATGTAAGAACCTCTCCCTCTGGACTTACCTCGTGTTTCGCCGTTTCAGGAAAAACATTGACTAGTTCATCCACACTACCTAATAGTCCTCTGAGTTCAACCCCAACTTTCCTCACAAGATCCAGAAACTCCACTTTCCCCGGCTGTTGAACTCCCTGAGTCAGTTCCATGATTGCTTTCACCACAAATGTGGTGCAATCATAAACGCGGTCATTGGTCCTGTCCAAGTCTGCCGTGGGTGTTGGCTCCAATTTCTTCACAAAACAAACAAGAAGAACAAAAAGCCTTTTCTTATAAAAAATATTTGCATTGGATTGAAGACAGAAACACAAACAATCAGAATATAAATTTCCCTACATAATGCGTATCTTATCGCCAGTACCTTAACAATAATGAGCTTTTTGTCTGAAGCGGAACCTCCTGTTTCCGAGCCGGAATCTCCTATCGGGACGAATCCTAGCTGAGAGCTAGGTCCAGAAGAAGAACCATTTGGAACATCACCACATTCACTATCAGATCGATCTGAAGTGCTCGTGGTGATGGATAAACGTTTTCTCTACAAACAACCACAAAAACGAAAACATGATCAATAATATAAAAAACCTTGCTAAAAGCATAAAAACAAACAAAACATTTTCTCCATTTTCATTCTCCTAGCATGTGGCATGTCTAAGAAATTAGGTCGGCATTTCTCCCAACATCTTTACATTCCATTTACACAATAGGTATAATTCAAGCAAATGATATGTGTGCCGACAATTTTCCAAAGTGCTGCAGTATTTGTTTGTACAATTCTGACTCTCAGGAGAGTTTATCATTTTTCCCTTCCATTTCCTCCAAAAAGGAAGTCACTTAAGACTATCAGCATCTTTTGCTAAACTATATACCCTCCACAAAAAAAGATTGATGCAAAGGTAAGCCCCACAATAAACTATCCTATCCAGACTTTCATTTTTGCGTATGATGAAAACGTAAAACCTCATCCTACTTTTTTTCTGTCATCATAAAACACCTCTAAACAAGAGCAATGATTTACTTGAGCGAACAAGAAAAGCTTTAATGGGTTTTCTCACCAAGTTGTTTTCTTCCTCTGCCAGCCATTTTCCATCCTCTTCGGACTGTTTCTGTTGCTCTCTCAGTTTCTGCTCCAGCTCTTGTTTGTACCTGAGCTCGAGATCGTTTCCATCAACAATTACGCTTCTATTTCCTTTCGTGTCCTAATGTTTCCATTTGCCAAAATAAGACAAGAAAAAATGGGAAAAGATTAAAAACAGCTATAGCATATTCATTCATCTACATCTGCTTTCGCATATAAAAAAACATCTTCCACATTTCTCTTTTGCTTGCTTCCATAGCCAAAGATGAAAGGTAAAACATCTAGTCAGTCGGCGGATTAAACTTCGACATTGTAAAGAAGATCATCATGCCATTTACGATGCCAAATGGCCAGAATAAACTACAGCTTTAGAAGCTTTTTTTTTTGTGAGCCATATTGTAATCGCACATACTTTCACTTTCTTTTAAGGATTCCAACATAGCCAGCACAAACTTTACTATGTCAATGAACTTTACTTTTATGCGTAAATATCGCACGCAAACGTGGTAAAAAAGGAATTTACAAGCGTTCCCCATCCGCAAATTTCCATTTTCATGGTACCTTTCACCCAGGCTATCAAGTCCCATAAAAAACGTATGGTACCCAAATTACACCGGTAAAACACAAACATGCCAAAAAAAATCACAAAAAGTATAGTATGATCACCAAAAAATAACCCAAACCAAATCATACACATCTTTCACAAAAAGAAAGTAGGAATTTTTTTTACATAAAATGAAACAAGGGAGTAGAGACCTTCACCCATAAGATTTTTTTACCTGGTCAAGGAATCACAAAAATCATACAAAACCTGTGAAAAAATATTTGCAAAAACAAAAAAAAACTGTATTTACATGTTCCTTTAAAAAAAACTTTGAAATTTTAAATTTCAACAACCAAACCCATTTTCAAAAAAAGGAAAGGTGGGCAGGCAAAATTATACAAAAATGCAAATGAAAATGCAAAAAAAAAACTTTTCATAGTAAACTTTTTTCCATTATAATTTGATTTTGCAAGAGAAAAGATTTGAACCTTGTCTAAAGTTCCATAATTGGAAGCTGGTTTGGAGCCTCCAGGCGTGCTAGACGACATATTAAAAATATCAGAGCTAGAACTAGTACTAATAGTGCCTAGACTGGACAAAGTGTTGCAATTCTGTCCTCCCTCCGCTCCTAACAGAATAGCATTACTACAACTGGTTTGTTCTAAACTCTGCGAGTGAAGGAAATGAAGGGGCGGCTGCTGCTGCTGCTGTTCCATAGCACTTACGCTAGGGAACAATTTGGTTTTAAGTTTGCGTTTTGGTGATCCTAAAGTTCCACCAATAAAATCTACCGCAAGTGTGTTGAATGCAGATGCAGGAGTATTATAAGCCGCCGGATTGATTCCACGTTGTTCACTTTCTCTAAGAAGCTGAGAGAGAATCTCTGGGTTTTGAGCCACAATGTAGGTGGTTGGTCCGACCGATTGAGGTTGAGTTTGTAAAGATTCACCAGGAATTATCGCTGCACGTTCGATTCTGGGTGGCTTGGGTGGAGCAACCTCATCTGATGTTGATGATGCTAAAATAAAGTACAGATAATCCTCATCTTACTCCCAGTTTGCCCATTCCCAGGAAAACTTTATGACAGAGAATAAATTAAAAGCGAATCGTGACGTGATACAACTTACCCCAAGACATGGTTTGAAGTCTTCGGTTCTCCCTCCGGGCCATATCTTTTAGCTGCTGTTTTTCTTCTTGTAGGATTTCACTGTTCATATAAAATAAACTTTCTCTTTAAACCTGTGAAACTCACTCACCCAAACTGATTTATTACTCTCGCATGTTCACTTTTAAAACTTTTTGACAAATGGACTTACAACAAAGCTTCTTTAAGATGTTGGAACGGTGGACGTCTAGGATAAATACAAGCGGAAGATTGTTACANATATCACGGTTTCTTTGTAGATATTGTACCTCGTGGATTCATAGTTCCAACAACATGACATTAGAGCGTATAGTCTAGGAGGACAGTTTGGAGGTAGCGGGAGTCGCTCTCCATTTTCTATCTTCCCTATCACATCATTATTTTGAACACCAGCAAATGGCTTCACCCCATACATTAGGATTTCCCATATGCAAACTCCTGGAAAAGCAAGACAACATGATTTGAACAAATATAATCTTTAGCATTCTTCCCATTCCAAGGCAAAGCCTTCGCCATCAAGAAGTTTCGTACCCTTGCCTTTAACTTTCAAACCACTTCTTCGTTTCTTCAGCCCCCTCAATTACTCATTATTACTTAAATTTTTACTCAATCATTCATCTACTAAAGCAATACACTTACCAAACATCCACACGTCACTGGCATGGCTAAACCGTCGGAAATTTATTGACTCTGGGGCCATCCACTTGATTGGAAGTTTGCCTTTTGAGGCTTTGTAATAGCATTGGTCTTCCCTCACCCACCTACGGAAACAATCCAATACACCAAGTTTGTCATTAGCACACTTTATCACAGCCATTACAAATATTTCCAATTGGAAACTCTGCCAAAAAATACTGTTTCCCGCATGCTAAAACAATACATGCTTTTCTTACCTGCTTAACCCAAAATCGCTAAGTTTGACGCAGTCACGTGTCGAAACGAGTACATTTCTTGCAGCAATATCCCTACAAAAAAAGTTCAATAAATCAGTCTACTTTGCTTTTTAAAACGTACAAACTATAACAAAGTTGCTAAACATCTACACATTGCCCGTTCTCTCCTTGATCTTGGACTTTGCAATTAAGCTGTCATCCGTCATCATGATAAATGCATGGTTCATGCCTACTTATCTCGCACAAGATTTGTTTTTCTTTTCTCTTTCAGTGTTAAAAATTGGGCAATAAATCACTGCTCTTTATGACGTTATTTTATACAAAAGTTTTTTTCTTTGCTTCCTTACCTGTGCACAAACTTTTTAGACTCCAAGTAGGAAAGCGCCGTGGATAATTGATAAGCATAAAAAATTAAAGTTTCCAACTCGATCACATGTCGATTTGCGCGGAGGTAAGCTCGCATCTCGCCATATTCAGCTAGCTCCATAATAATCCAGATAGGTGCGTCCAAACATACTCCAATTAATTTGACTATGTGGGGATGATCGAATTGTTGCATAATATCTGGAGGAGGATGATGAAATAATTTTTATAAAAACATAGAAAAACTAGTTTTCAAAGAAAAATCCTTGTCTGGATTCTATCCAATATTGATTTTTCATAAGTTGTCCTAATATACAATATTATGACAAGACGATGGCTATTGATTTTTAAGAATATCATATTATGATTAGATTACGTGTGCACCTTAATTTGCAAAAAAAACGAGTGGTTTAAAGTGGCAAAAGCTACATTTCTCAAAGATGCCTACATTACATGACCAAACTTTAATGTAAATGATGCAGGAAAATGAGTCATCATCATCTCAACCCCAGAAAAAACTAAACAGTTGCTCTCTGCTGTGAATCTAAATTTTACGATTATTTTATCCCTTACAACTTCATAAATCAGCCTTTTCCACATTACACCACCATTTTCAACAAGTATCCTATGACATGTAAAAACAATGCCATAATTTCGCTCTAATAAAAAAAACTCTAACAAGAAAGGTAAGAACAAATAAAAATGTAGCCTCTGCTGATCGTAAACAAGAACATTTTAGAATCTACATTGAATTTTGTACACCCTCTACCTTCATGAGAATAAACCTATGCTCATAAATTGGATACGCAGCAACAAAAATACTAATTTAAACCGTGTAGTTTCTGAAGGCATAATGTCCATTCAGGTGGAGATATTAAACGGATCATTTGAATTTTGCAT
>JAANSQ010001647.1:0-14363 GCA_036850885.1 Lepidocyrtinus dapeste
TTTTTTTTGCAACTGTTGATAGATATCTTTACGACTTAGCTTGAAAGCCAGGGAGTAGTTTTTACCAGGAGAGAGTTTACACAATACTATATTTTATACAAACAAAATGGCTCTTTCTGGCTTCCTCTGAATATTACCTTTCGTTTGCGATGGAGTAAACCGAGTCAAAGTTGGGCTCCAAATGCTGGAAACATTGAGCAGAACATACTTAAACTTATTGTTAGCATACCATCACTTACTTGATGCCATAAATTTGCTCTTCTCATTGCTCTCTGTCCATTATTTTACTCATTTTAAATTCTCTTGAAACGATGGATAGACAGATGCCAAAAAGGGAAGAATAAAACATTATTTTGAAACATCAAAGGACTTTGCTATTCAATAGTCCAGCAATTCAAAACCTTTCCAAAAGATGATACGATAAAATGTGTTGAAACGTGCCATCTCTCTGCCTGCCAAGTACCTTAAACATTTGTGTCTATTTTGGATGTGGAAGCAAGCTAATCATTAAAGTAACGTCAAATGTATCCCCTAAAAAACTCACGGAACGAGGGAAAACTAGAAAGTGTGAAAGATAAGTTTGCGACGACGGGCTCACACTCAAACAGATAAATTCTCCTGAAGATGATACATGCTAATTTAAAAATCAAGTGCATGTAAATAATGCATGTTGTACACTATGGAGAATGGAAAACGATACTTACCGTATTTCCTCTAAATATAGCATGCCTCTAGATATAGCCGGGTAAATGAGGGAAAATATGAAATTATAGCCTCCCTCTAAATTATAGCCCCCATTTATAGCCTCTATTTAAACAGCATGCAGAGTACACTTACATAAGGTTCATATGGTAAACATGCAACCAAAAATGTTACAAAACTGATTTTAGCCTCCCTTCATTTATAGCCTTCCTCTTAATATAGCCGGGTGGTGAGAGACCGATTTTCAATTATAGCCCGGGCTTTAATTAGAGGAAATACGGTAGTTGAAGTTGTATTGTAGTTATAGATAACTTAAGCTTGGAAGTAGGTGAGTAGCTGAAAAACTCAAAACTTTTTCTCCGGCACTTGAACCATATCTTTTTCATCTACATTGACTCCCTTTTTGTGTTTTTGGGGGTGATGAGTGGTAAAAATATTTGATAAAAAACTTTAATTATAGTGTGACTTTCACTTCCACTTATATTTTTAGGTAGAACCAGCATGATATTATGACTTGCATTCTCACGCTTTATTTATTCAGGTTTTATTTGCAACAAGTCATATCCGATAAAACTTAATGCTTTTGCCTTAAGCACAAGTCACATTGAAGAGAAAACAAGGAACATGATTCTATAATCTTTTTCTGAAGACGTCCATTAAGCTACAGTCACAGTTTCTGACGTAAAGTCTAAGAATGAAAATGACTATGAGAATAAATTTTAATAAATATTCTAGCGCATATGTGAACGCCCACATGTATGCAGGATAATTAGCATTTCGAGAAAATCAATGATGAGGAAGTAAGGAAACAAGTTGGACGTTAAGGGAAAACACTGCGGAAGGTTCATGCATAAAAACTAAAAGAGATAATAAGGGACATAAGGACGGTGGAAACTGTAGCGTTCAGTTTTCCATAATAAAACGGAGAAAGAAAAATCATTCCTTACAGATATGGTAATTATACATACATAGTCATTCAACAACCCAATTTGTTTCCATCTCATTCTTATGCGACTTATTTCTTTTCGTCGTCACGTACAGTCCTCTCGTCATCATACACACCCAGTGTTTGAGTGTGTGTGACGGCTGACGATAATATTTTTCTAGAGAATAAATAAGAATAACGCTCAGGTTTCCTTAATCTCGCGGAAAACTTTCTTCCAGTTGCTTGTTAAATATTAGCATCACACAAATCCTTTCATGAATAGGCTTGAAATTTCTTTTATAATCTTCCCAAGCTTGTAGTACTTTCTGATAATGTGTTTAAGTAAATGCAGGAATATTCTACATTTATAGACAACGCGATTCTAAATAAGTGCTAGTGATAAAATTGATTAGCAAGTCTAAATAGTTTCAAGGTACCGCAAATTAAGAAGACTTGAATTTTAAAAAATATTTGATGCATTTTTTACTGTTTCGCATTGCTCCCGAACCTTGCGAAAATACAATGAGTCTTGCCTAGAAGTTTTTTTTGTGAAGACTATTATAGGTTGGTATATTGAAGGTTAAAAATGATGAGGATGATTATGATTAATGATAAAGTGGGAACATCCTCTTTACCAGGAGAGAGGATGATGATGATAGTTGAGAGAAATATAGCAAGCTTTTAGCATTTTTATATGGTTCATACATTCATCTATGTATGTGTATGGTTCATATATGTATGATAAGTGAAAACCTAAGAATATTTTAAAATAAAACCGTTTTAGTGACGTAGCTGAATACAGATTTGAACAGTATTTAAACTGAATCAAACGGGTTAAATTTAAGAATTGAAGCTATTAGTCAAAGGGGGAATTAATTTCCTTTTCAAAATAAATGATAAATCGTAGCTAAGATAATGATTTGTAAAATTTGCTATTGACTACCATAAAAGTTTAGCTTCTCCTCTACCGTTTTCTAATCGAAAAACAACATAAAACAAACATGGCTGGGCGCGGTTGTTTTTATTTAATGTTTTCTACCAGATTTCTGTTCTGAATGCCAACGTAACGCTAATTTATGCTAAATGCAGATTAGAATTAGAGACCAGCGTTAAGCTTAAACACTCTCCGGCATGCCGTGATCCATATAGCCCAAAAGTTAAATTGGTAGTCTATAAAATCTTAGGTACACATTTACCAAATTTTTGGTCAATTTCTGTACGCGTTCAAGAGTTATTTTCTATAAAGACAGACGGACTTAAAAAAAATCAAGACTAGCTCCTCACACTAATGGTAAGTTGGATAATAAATGTTTTCAAAAAAAAGTTCTTTTTTGCTAGCCCCTTTATGCGTGAGTTAAGATAGAATTTGAAAAACCTGATGGGAAAAAAATCCTTTAACCGGATGTCACCAAGCAATACTGAGAACAATATTGAATGAGAACAAAGACCAAGTGAGAGGTGCACATAACGAAAAGCAATCTGCTTATATGTTACTTGACTTTTTTCAAGTAGAATGTTTGTAACATGTAAAAATAATTTTATATCTCTCAAGCGTTTGCCTTTCTTTAGTTTTTTGCTAATAAATCTTCAGGTTACGAAGGCGCTTCATAATATTGTCTAAAAGTTGTGAGATTATATGGCTAGATTTTTTTTAAACCTGACTGTAGGAGCTACATTTCATCCCAAAAAAGAATTTGTTTCTGTGAAACACTAAATTCACCTCCATGTTAGCTAATCTTCGATTTTTATATTATACATTTTCAAGCTTGCACGTACTTAAGTAGATAAAGTGTTGGAGATAAGACAACCTCTCAATTTTGAGCCTATGTTAACGTGTAAATTCAGAACCGAGTCCTTTGTTGTTGTCACGGTATTTCAGTGATAAACATTTGAACAGTTTAGTCAAAAACCTGAAAAGAGCTTTTAGCTTTAGCTTTAAAACAACTTGAACTTATCTCAATTTTCTCGTCTTCCTTTTTCGTATATCCTTTATTTTATTTGCTTAAAGCGTCACATTAAACAGATGATTAGATAAAGCTTAGTACCTCTTGGAATCCATAATTGATCATCATTATTGCAAACGAAAGAAGCAAACTTGGCAGGATATGAGTCTGCTCACATTAGTGTACCAATGTTGAAAGTGGTAATAAACTATGCTCTCGCTCTCTCATATGTACTTGCTACTTAAGACTGGAGAAAGTAAAGTAAAAAAGCACGTGTCAACAAGAAACGAGAAAACGAAGCCACGTATCAATGCGCTTATAAAACATATTATCTACAAATGTTTTATACTGAATGTCTACAGCTACCAAATAAACTTCATTTCTATTACGCACGCTGCAAACACGAATATCCTGCTAAAGAAGAATACTGCCCATGTTTTGAAGACAATTAAGAAAATATAATACCGAGGGCGGCAAAACCTTTAGTTTTTACGTAACTCACTCTTTAGATGTGTTTTTGTCAAACCCTCCTTAATGGGAGACGGACACGGCACGAGCATGAGATGAAAAAACTCAATTTTTAATCCTGTTTGTTCGCCAACAAAGAAGGTTCTCACTGAGGGACGGTATGTAATAAACCGAATTTTTTTCGATCTGGTTTCCTGGTGAAACATAAGAAAGAGAAAGGGCACACATGTGCAATCATAAAAGTCACGAAGGAAGCACTTTGTTATCCCCGAATATAAAAGTTGGGCATGACCCCCTTAAAATAAAGAACTTGTCGTATTTTCTATGAATGTTTGACCATCCAAAAGCTTCTCTCTTTTGCTCTGCGGCTTTTCATCTGCTCGTTGTCAAGTTATTTATGTAGTCTACAACCTATGTCTGTCCCGTTAGTTAGGTACTATATAACACTACAGTTACATTACTCTTTCCAACTAGATAACTTGTAATATGAAAACCGCCCTTACATATTTTCAGTCACATAAATAAACCGTAGAAGAACACTAGAGTGTAAGTAGAGACCGAAGTTACCTCCTAATTCTCATTCTTGTAGTTTTTGATCTTCTCCTCTTCCTTCTTAAAGGTTGGAAAAATAGTTTACTTGCGTAGCTTCAAATCAACTTTACCTACCTACTTCTGAATTACGAATTTTATAAGAAAATCATCATGTTTGCCAAACTGACAATGAATGGACGCGGATTTTTTCATAGAATGGAATGTTCTGGCCAAATTGTGAGTGAAAACGTTATAAGTATTTGATATTATCAAATCTTATCGGGTAAAAGATAATGCAAATTGGTTGTGGTGAAAACTCAAGTTTTGAAATTAAGTTGCTTGCAATTAGATTTGGTTGACGTCGTTGCTCCATTCTGATGCTGATATAGTCTACCCCTACAATGTTTCATGAAGTTTCTGGAAAACTTCTGTAATTAATTGAATTTGCGCACAGTACAAAGTATGTAATAACGTTGCAATGAGATGGGGAGATAGCTACAGTGGCGATGAGTTAATTGTGTGGTTTTAAGAGTCTGTATTTTCACCAACTATGTATACGGAATTATTTTCGCTGATATGCTTTCGCTATCAATTTTTCATCCACTGGTCCATCCATCCAGCTGCTTTCACAGTTAAATTCTGTACGGAGGATAAACTGTATTTGACTTTCTAGTTTCTAAGTCCATTTCAAGGTTTCCTAAGTCAGATATTGCCTCCCAAAGACGTCAATGGGAAGTTTTGGGGCGTCATAAAACAATTTCATGCGTTCCGTGTCTTTGGCTTTGTTAGCTATTTAGTCTCTGTCCGTTTCAGTTAGGAGTTTATGCTTATAATGCTCAACCGTAATGAAGCATAAAAAGTTTTTCCTGTCTCGACTCTTTCCAATGACAAAACAGAAAAGACAACGTGTTCAGTTCCACGAATTGTCTTTTATAAGCAAGAAGTTAAAGCCGCCTGTCGGGTAGGCTCAAGTTTATGGTCCGTGCAACAATTATGAATTTGAATTAGCCATAAGAAGTCATTTACTTTCAATTGTGTGGTCGGGTAATGTTGGCATCATGAAATACTCTTACGGTATTATCCCAAGTAGTTCCATCTAAGGAAAAAAGTTTTCGAAAGCTAGAACAAATTCTTTTAGTTTGTTTCGAAGAAACTAGGAAGTAAATAGCTTTCATTTCCTGTTATTTGTTTTAAGTCCACTAGTGGGCCTTTACTTGGAAAGTAGTTCCACAACTTCCTGTACAAATTCTCCGTTTGATATAATGCATACGACGGTATGATATAAAAAAACTCAACTCAAACTCACTTTCCATGTGGATTAACAACCTTGATCACTCAAGACAACTACCTCAAGCTGTATTTTAGTGGACCTTCACTCAACAATAGAAAAGCTGAAAATCAAAAACTAAGTACCTGCAATTGCGTTAGAATAGTGTTCATCCAATCCCGTCCTCCTGAGTTTAGATGTGTGCGGGAATAGCAATGAGGAGCAACACAAACTAACAATAGACTTTTTATTTGACGAAGCACAACACTGACGCAAATTAGATGTGACTTTTTGATTTTACTTTGTATGGCAACGTACAATCCCGGAAGTGGGCAATACTCCAGAGGCTCAATATCAAGTCTCTTTAATGTGTTCCAGCACGGCTTCCATATCTATAAATAAAAAAATTTCAAAGGGGAAAATGACTTGAAAAGTGAAAGTATAGAGTTATAGAGTAATTGAATTTTTTTATCTACGGCAGCAGTCCAATTCATATAATTATTTATTTATGGTTACATTCATAAAATGCGCCACAATATATCTGTTGTTTTCTTTCTCTATTTATTTATTTACTTTGTCAGTTGAGTAAATCTAAGATTATTTTTAACGGATAAGGAGTATATAATGAAAATCAAGGTGTATACGCATAGGTCTGTACCAAAATGTGTACCTGAATTGAATAGAGAGAACATTGCTGGTTTGTATTTATTTTTATCCTTGGGAAAAAGACACTTTTCCGCCTTTCTACTCCCTTTCGTATATGTTTTCTTTACTGCTTCTTCCCCTAAAGTATATTTGGTTTTGTATATAAATTTTTGTAATGGCAATAGCTTAACTTCATCGTTTCAAATCTCCTTTTCTACTCGGTTACTTTCACTTTAGTTACATCATATGAGACAAAAAGAAGCACAGAAACTGCTCTATCTCTTCTTCCCTATTCAGCGCACCACAGAGACTTTCAAACATTCTCGGTATTTTGGGTTTGATGAAAAAGCCGACTCTTTTGTGCTTTCTTTTTCTATACAAAAAACTTTTTTAATTAGCCTGGGAGAAAAATAGGATGAAGGGAAGCCAAAAGCGAGAGTGCCAACGATGCTCTAAATTGCCTTTAAATTAATAATCATAGTGCAATGGTGATGTAATAGCATATCATTACACATTTTGTTTGTTTTTTTTATTGAATGCCTACGAGTGTAATATTAGATTTTGCGAATTTTCTAAATTTACACTAAACATTAATCTATTTACCTTATTCTAAATTTTTAATTTGTACGATAAACATAATGCCTGGTACCATTCAATAGGGTTCGCTCTGCCCATCAAAAATTTCCAAGTCGTATTCTTCTCTGTCACACTCATTGATTCTTGAAGTGCTTTTCACTTAAGTAGTCACTAGCACAAAATGAATCAAAGAATCAGAACGAGAATCCGAGCCAAAACTTTTTCATTCATGGAACTAAAGCAACTTATAGAAATAAATATGAAGAAACTTTCTGAATGAGTCGGAAAGTTTTCTCAAGGTATAGTGTACAACACAATTATAATTATCATATTCAGTTTAACGTTAGTCGAATACCACATGTCATACCAAACAGACGAATAGAGGCGCGTAAACTTTTCAACTTGTCTTAAACATAGAACAGAGTACTTAAAGTTTCGCTTCTAATGATAACCGTTTGGGCTTATTCCGCTCCAACTTTTTTATTGTTGCTCCGAAAATCGTCCCGTTACCTATTGTTCGTAGGAACCTTCACCCTTAGAATAAAGAGTTTATGTTATACTTGGTTTACGTTAAATAAAGTACGAGTACACTGTTATGAAGTAGTGACACAAATGGGTTTCACGTTTAACCGTTTGTTGCTTCTATGTAATCTTTTTTGTTAGCTTCAGAAACAAGTCTACGTTCTTTCACTCTCGATTCCCATTTTAAAGCTATAAATTTACTATTTTTCCCTACTACTTATTTACACTGATACATTTCTCTGCACAGGAAATGAAAGCATAAAAAACCGAAAGTTATACGAATACTTCAAAGTTTCCAGCGTATCTATATTTTAATTTATTCTCAAAAAATGAGCGACGCAGATTTTTTCCAGAGCATACAAAGATGCAACAATCGCCTGAAAATCTTATGAACAAAGTGGAGTTTGTGTAGAGATCGGCAAGCAAAGGAGTAGCTGGTTCTGCCAACAGCAGAGCACAAAGAGAAGAAATAGAAATGGGGAGTGAATGCGAAGATCTCAGAGCGGCAGAAAAAACTAAGCGACGTGTTTGCTCCCTTCGCTTTCCTGACACGGTATGGTGAGTGGAGCAAACTGCTTTTGGAACTAAAATCGCTTTTCTTCATGTTTCAGTTGAAAGAGGAAGGAAAAATGTGAACGAGGAAGGTGATATTATGGAACATTTTGTCAGCACTAAAATGTATAGGGAAACGGTGGTTGGGTCTTCAGGGTTTGGCCAGGCCCAGTCCTTGTTTTCACAATTCACGTCCTTGTTTGTTGTGGATGGATGGATGATAGTTGGGTGAAAATGTGCTGTATTTTTATGGCAAGCTCTTGTCAGAAGCATTACTCAGTCCGATCTGTAAAAAATAATGTGAATCATTTTTAGAAGAAAAAGACGGCATCGGTGATGTCGAACCTAGAATACTGCGCTTGTTCAGTTTTACAAGTTTACTGACCAAATGTTAAATTTTGAAAGGTACGTGCAAGCCATTGGATAAAACGGCAAATGGCAACATTTCAACTCGTGTTAGTTTTATGTTAGGCTTTTAGCTTAACACTCGTCAAGAAATATTTTATTTGATGGTACACAAGCTCCGGAGTGAAATGCTTTTTTGGTACTAAAGGAGAAATAATAGATTGCTTGTATTCAATATAGCAGAAGCGAAGAGTGAATATGGACGTGACTGCATGAGGAGACCGCTTTCTAGAGATTTTAGAGACTAGATTGCTTTTCAACAGGGACACTAACAGCCTTTGTAGAATTTTGTAGTGAACTAGAGATCGTTGGAATCGTGAGATATTCTGCTGATGCAGGTGCAACTATTTCAGGCATTGTTTCAGTCCCAATAGAATCTTTGTTTGTGGTGCTTGTCTCAGATGAAATGTTGCTATTTTTCCGATTCCCCCACCATTGTTGCTTTGTTTGTTTTCGCTGACGAGCATCGTCGCTTCCGCTAGTGGAGGAACTTGTAGAACTTGTGTAGGACTCAAACTGTATCACGGAAAATGGCTTCGAGATAACGTTGGGAATGAAAGTAGGAGTATGTGGCTGGAGTTGTTTATCGACGCCATCTTGCTTAGGATTCTCGAGTTTCTTTCTCATCATCAGCATATCAGATTCTGGTGATGGCAATAGGGTTTCTGATAATTCAACTGGAGGGACTTGAGTCGCTCCTGTACTGGGTAAAATGGACTCAAGGGGAAACTTTAGTTCTTGCAAAGGGTTATTGGAATCAAATGTAGAGATAAAAAATATGTCTGTATCATTCGTCATTTCAGCGGCTAATGGATGCGTAGAAATCATATCCGGTAATTCTTCAGAATCGGAATCTGAACCACCGTCCGTATTATCTGGGACATCACTAGCTTCAAGACATGTTCCCAACTGTCGGTGTTTCTCTTCCATATCCCTTCTCATACAGTTGTTTGAGTCGTTTTCTAAATACAAAAAAATACGTACAGATTTAATAGTTTGGAAAATGGTGTACTACTTGCCTGTTTACGCAATATTCACAATACCTTCAATCAAATGATCATTCTGTGATTTTGGCTCTCTCCATCGATAGCTGTATACAGTACAAGCGATCACTAAGAATACAAAAACGCCAAACGCAGTCCAAAGACCACGGTGTATGTCTCCCTGTCACAGGATAAAATAAATCAGGGAATTTGTTTCATTTGAAACTTAGCTTAAAGTTTTTGTCGGCTAGGTTACGCACTGTGAATATTATGGAATGAGGCTCAGTCGCGTTGGTTTTAACGATAAGCTTCACAGCTTCAGTGTCATAGAAGCCCTCACTTGATGTCCCATTATTCAGTCTTACAGACATCAGAACAATGCATCTGTATATGCCGGAATCGGATGCCGAAACGTTCTTGATAAGAAAAAAATAACCTTTACTATCTGAGCTTAATGTGAAAGTCATACTCAATACATAAAAAATAAGTAGTTGTTTTGCACTCACATTAATCTGGAGCTCCCCAGTGGTTGAAATATAATCGTATTTGGTATGATCGTACTTGTTATTCGTTATGACCATATTTTTACTAGTGTTGTTCCCGATTACAACATGAAGGTTATGGAGAATCCAAACGAGGTTGACAGAACTAATAAGAACGATACCATTATTCCATGATATTGGACATGGCAACCTCAAGGGACCGTCTCTCTCTTGAACCTCGATAACTTTTGACACATTTAGAGAAGATGAAGTCGTAGTGTGAGCTATGAGGACAGTGGCCCAAACCAGAAGTTTTTTAATGAAGCCTGCCATGTTAAAGATTGTTAAGAAAAAGAATCCGTATGAAATTAGTATTATTTCAAGCGGAGTAGTAAGAGAGCTTGTGAAAAAAGTATGGAAATGAATTGTAAACTGATTTCGAAGAGAACTTGGTGCGAGATGATGCCTGTGATGAAGTGAACATAATTTTGAACTGAACGCTACTTTTTGCTTTCTCTACTTTTTGTTTCCCTTATGCTCACTTTATCTAGGCTCTCCAAATGGTAATTATATCAACAATTTACTTCGTTAATTATATTACTTTGCCTGCTGAAAACGTTTCAAATGCGGTTCATGCCATGGCACTACCATCAAATGATTTTTAGGATAGCATCTCATCTCATTATGTCAATGTGCTTTGTCGAATCTGTCTGCTGGTATGTTTGTCCGCCTAGCTTTAATACAAGGATTGGTAATAAATTTTCTCGATAAGACATTTCCTGACTTGTGGAATATGAAACTTTTCTTGGGGAAAGGGTTTATTACTCATAAGGTATTGTGATAGTCTTTTACAATGTATCTGCCACACTCTTTGGATGTTTGCTTTTCTTCCAAATTTAAGCAGAATTTCACAAAAGTGACAAGGCTTCTTAAGCAAACTTTCTTCTGCTATAAGCTATGTTTTAATGGATTTCTTTGCTTTACAAGCATACGCACTTTGGCATGCTATCTCCTGTTTTTCATTTATTAACGGCATCACTGTCGAAACTCCAGTTCAGAGAAGGAAAAGACTCAACATCATTATTGATAGAGAAAAACTCATTATCAAGTTGTTGCAGACCAAAGGATGTTGTTGTGTGTTTAGTTCGGGAAATTAGAAAAAGACTGGTAAAATGTACGAACTATCTACTTGAGTACATTTTTGGCTGAATTTATTATGTTTGAAGAGTGAAAGATTTTACCCTTGAATGAAAACCTACTTTACTGTTGTATAAAAATAGATATTATAATACGAAGATTTAGTATGTAAAATATATTCATGAGTTTATCCATCAGAAATGGTGCTTCCATCAAAAATCCATCATCAATTTATTGGTGTGCACAGTTTACTTTCACAAACTTTAATTGGAGTGCGGCTAGTTTTTTTGGTGTTATGTAATTCTGTATTAAGTATATTATACGTTTACTTATTAAGTAAGTATGCACTTTATATGATTAATAGATCAGTAATTTCAGTCTGTCCATCCGATTGCACGTTGGCTATCGAACGGTTTTCGACTTCCGATTCACATGAAATTTAGTAAATAAGCTTTAGGACCCCACTAGGACCAATGGGATTGAGTATGACTCAGGTTGGTTAATCCCCGGGGGAACTGGGGAATTGATTTCCTCCCTAAACATATGTGAAATACTCATACGTGTTCTGTATGAAAGTCGTTGCAATAGCATATAGAAAATTTTACCCAATGGAATGATGATGCATACATGATTTATAGTTTGACATCACAAACTCCTGCCGCGTTTTGTAAAATACTATTTTGATGCACATGCTCTTACGCAATAGTCCCCTCTGTCCATCCGTATAGTTGTTCGCATGATAACTTTAGGTTGCGTTGACGGTTTGATGTAACATTTGACCGATTTTTTTTAGTACCCAAGGGCGTGGGAAATTAATTTTGACAATATCATGATTCTACTTGCATGATTTCCATTTTGGTTAGGTTATTTTGTTTTTGCCCGTAATATGTGCATTTGGGTGTATCTTGCCAGGGTTTAATTAATAAGCATTCAGGGGCAGAGTATTTTTCGAAATCCCTTGGATCATTGATTTCTTAATCAAGCCGGGAGCTTACGTTTAATGTTGGGTTGTTTCATTGTTTCCCATCCATCTAGGGATAAAAATCCCGGGTAACTTTGGTGAGTAAACTTAAAAACATGATTTTCCAAATTAGTTTTTAAACAACCGTATTATTTTCGGTTCTGTCCTGCTCAACCTTATTTTGAGCTTGAAAAACACTATCAGATCAAGGTCATATCATTAATGCGATGACAGGATGAGTTTATAAACATATAGATCTTTTAAAAATAATCACCCATCAACTACTATATTATTCGTTATTTATCGTAATTTTGTTCGAGCTGAAGTAGGATTCCAACTAAACAGTGGTTAATAAAATTTTCGTGTAACAGGTAAATCAGTCTAGAAAATATCTCTTACAAATATATTTTACAAAATTCAATATATAAATTCATTGTAATTGTTTGGCATAATTATTATCGAAATAATTTAAAATTCTTAAGTGAAGTATATATACTTAACTTATGGACACGTAAGGTTACTAAACCTTAATGTGTCATTATTTTTATTTACAAATATTTTGTTACGCATTATAAAATTTATTTCAGTTCAGTTAATCCATTGTAATAAATTATTACGTTTTTATTTCAGGGCATCATCCGTTTTGCAGAACTTATTAAGGAGGAAAAGGCTCGACAGAAAAAGTAGTTATGCTGCATTCCTGCTTGCAAAACCATAGATTAATTCCCAAATACTAACCTGTAGAACAGGACAATTTATGCATGTACCATAGATTCTAAAATGATGTATGAACCAAGAGGGATTCAATTAATGCAACTAAAATTTATCAACACACGAACTCTGTTGAAATAAAACTGTAATACAACAATGTACATATCTGGATGGTGTGTATATTTTACCCGATGCTAAACTTATGACCTTAAAATTTCCTTTTAATGAAACAATAATACTTGCTGTTCGCAAACATTAATTGTTGCATTTTACTCAGTCGGACATGGTCAAGGGAATGCATCATTCTTCCTCAAGGGAAACGCTAGGGAGGGTGCCAACTTTACTAGCCACTAAAGGCCTTGCCTTTAATGGTAGGACCTACATTAACATGTAATGTGAATTTTTTATCTTCACAATACCATTTGATTGACATTTAAGGTGAAGCCGTTGGGGAATAAGCCATTAATACATTTAATATTAATACATACTTTCCTCCTTAGTTATTTGTTCTAGTGTAGTATTGGACAATAAATCCAAATACGTTACTTTCTTGAAAATCTACTAGCTCAAAAAGTTGAAAAAATGTTATACTTTTATTTAGCTAATTATATTTAGGGGATGAATGCCAGTGATCTATGTATAAGTATTACGTTGAAGTAGGGAAAAGGTTGGGAAGCTTTGTATTTATTACAACGCCGTAGATTTTCTCAAGTATAATCTGACTAAGTTCCCTGAAGGGTTTTTTAATTTTCCTCTTCGCCTTTAATTTTCCAGTGATACGATTTATCGTGGTTTTCATGATACCCTGTTCATGTTCACGGTAAATATCATGACACAATGAGAACTAATTGTATCTTATAAATATGCTTCAGAGTCTTTCGCTCGGAAGTCTATTTCCTCAAAGACCTACATAATATTCTGGATGTGTGAGTTCATGGGGCAACTCGAGGAAATAATACGAACATCCTCACATAATACGAACATGACCTGTACAGTGTAGCTTTAATCTAGTCCACGTGTGCGTCAATAACATTCGTAGAAGACAAACGTGAGAAAAGATTTAGGTAATATTAGGTCTGGAAGGAAATTCATTCAGGTTGCTTTCCAGTACCTACGCTAGAATAAAAACGAGGAGAAAGTTACGCGAAATTGTACATACTACATATATGAGGGTTCTCCAACCTTTTTTGCGTTTTGTTTTTCACACATTTTAGCAACCAGAAACAGAGCATTTTTCCAACCAGCTACTAGCCTCTCGACTTATTTGTTCTCGACATCAGTACAGAGAGAAACTGCTTACCTAAAAAGAAACCACCTCGACAAAAAGAGTACATGCTCTGTCCTAAAATGCAGGAACAGAAGACTCCATGCACCTCGTCCTTACTTGGGATAGAAAACGAAGGCATCAACGTAAAAAGATATCGCTCATACACCCAACTCTACATTTACTTTCTCTAGTACTTAATATCTTACATTATGGAAGTGCTTTACTTTGTCGTCAGCAGAGATGGTAAGAACATAAGATGACGACAATACAGGATTCACGAAAAAAA
>JAANSQ010001648.1:0-14360 GCA_036850885.1 Lepidocyrtinus dapeste
GAAATAAGTGATGATGATCTCTATTGGCAGGACAAAATTGATACCCTTGATTACTGCGTCATTTGCTTGACGAAAGGCAGTCCCTCCGAGGACAAAGTTGGGTTTTCAAAGATGGATCATATCTGGGAATATCTCAACGTGCCTAAATTATTCTCGGATTACGTTTTCATTCACGGAAAGAAACATGGAGGGGCTTGTTTGGAATCCAAAGTTCCCCACATGTGTAAGGCGTGTGTGCACCTAGTTAAAAATCTAAATTCCCTGCATGAACAACTCAGCGAGATTCAAAACAGAATTGAAAATAAAACTGAAGAAATACGGAAGAAACTTGGAATGAGCGAGTTTAAGAAAAACAGTTCAAAGCTGGAGGGAGAGATGACAAAAGCACGGTTACCTTTTCGCTGCATGTCCAACGCGATACAGTTTTTGACCCAGCTTCATAAACCTTTTGCGGAAACGGAAGGTAGGGGAATTTTTCTATGACAACATTATTGATTACCATTTGGTTCTATTCCATGATTTTTTAAAATTCGTAACCTATTGTCTAGGAGATGATCCTCCAAGGCGGTTAAAGAGAGTGTTCGATGGAAAGGGAAGCAAAAAGAAGCATACTGATCTTGACACTCTTGGCAGTGACATATCTTTCGCCCAAGACGATGATGGAGATACGCATAGTCACGTTGGAATTGAGGAGAGCAGATTAAAAGTAGAACTGAATCGACTAAAGTTGAAACCGGCTACGGTTAAAACTGAGATCATAGAGATAGGGGTAAAAGTCAAAAGGAAGAATTTGGATCTTCACGATGACAGTAATGAAGGTATTGTCGCCGGATGTTCCACTCAAGAGCAAGTAAATGAAGACACACATAGTTTGGTTGGAATTGGTGAACAGAATCAGTCAAACTTGTACCACGATGGGGACCAAGAAAGCGTGGAATATGGATATAACGATTTTGAAGACGAGAATGACGATGACAATTACGAGCCAGACGAGGATGAGGACACAGAAATTAAAAAACCGGCATGTGTCAGCAGAACTACAAGAAGTAGAAGTAAACCTAAGAAACCTGACCATGATCAAGACAAGGAGGACGACGTCGACACATCCCAAAAGCCGGAAAGTGTAAGAAGAGTTTCAAATAGGAAGGTACCAACATGTCCAATTTGTGACAAGAGATATACCAAAAGGGAAAAGCTGGTTTTGCATTGGTGGAAAGAGCACAAAAACAAGAGTATTGATAAAGCTGACTCGGCAGAGGGCGAGCCTCTCAAATGTGACAAGTGTAAAAATAAATATAAGAGGATCTCTAGTTTTGAATTCCACAAAGAACATGAGCAATGTCACACTCGGATGGAAACACAAGCCAATTTCATTTGCAGTCTTTGTGATTTGACCTTTCTCTCAAAGAAAGCTTTAAGAAAGCACAGAGAACAATCTCATCACAAAGACACAAATGCCGAGTTTAAGTGCAACACTTGTAATCAAAAATTTAACAAAGTGGGTCACCTGGAGCGGCATATGTTGAATCATAAAACACCTGCGCATGTTTGCGAAATATGTGGGAAGGAATTTAAAAGGGCCATGAATTTAAAGAGCCATAGATTAATCCACGAAGAGGCGACGTACGTATGTACGTATTGTGGCAAAACGTTCACTAACAGACGTTACCTTGCTGACCATACTCGAAGCGTACACTTTGTTGAGACAAGAAAAGGACAAAGACCAATGTGTGATATCTGTGGTAAGAGTTTCGGCAATCCTAGATATCTTAGAGATCACATGGCCCTCCATGGAGGAGAGTTCAAATTGTCTTGTGAAATTTGTGGGAGGGGCTTCATGAAGAGGACTAACATGGTGGCACACAAAGAACGGGTTCATTCTGAGAAGCCAAAGTTGTCCACTGTCGATCCTTTAAATGGGGAGCTTCGCCCTAGACTATCCTGTTTAGAATGTAACAAGACCTTTAAGCATAGATCTTCACTGTCTGCACACAAGAGAACCTCCCATTCAAATAAAGTCAAACTTTCATGTCACGGTTGTGATGAAAAGTTCGAGTCAAAATATGCCCTACGGTATCACCTCCTTCGACAGGGACAAGGAATGGGCTCGTGTCAAGCAAGCATAAATACCAATGCACAAGGAACCAATGATACGGGAAGATCGGATTTTGCAGAAAACGCGGAATCGATATCTATCGATATAAAAGGTCCGACTTCTCCAGAAACAATTGTGTCATGAATTTGTTGTTTTAAACGATTAGGATTTAGATTTACAATTACAATTGTGTTAGCCAAACACTATAAGTTGCCAATCATGTACAGTTTAAAGTTTAATCGCTTAGTCAAACTTTGTAAGCCAAAAGCATACCATTTTAAAAGGAAATTAATAAAGCATGCCTAATAAAATAATATCTAAGACCAAGCTATTTTATTTTAATCAAATAAAGCTCAAAAGTTGGTAAAAAGAACGGTAATGTTTCTGCAAACAATCAACTCTAGTAGAAAACTAGAATGGCATAAGGAAGGGGCGAAGCGAGACATGATATTCCTTTGTTCTCCAGAGCGAAAAGGTGGCGCGGATAGGATAGGGTTTTGCCTTGTAGGAACAAAACATTTAGTTTCTCTCAACATCTATCTCTCCTGAATTGCTGACAGCAAGAGCGAAATATTAAACCGAGCAATCAATAATCAAATTATTCACCGAGTGACCCATGGAACCAGTTTTTTTATTACGTAAAGAGCACATCATACATAGCTGGATTAAAGGATTTACAGAGGAAATTTTAGTTGGCGTAGATTGTAGTGTGGAGTAGTGAAAGGAAAGGGAGTTGAAATGGATGCTCTAAGTCTTGACCTCTATGAACCTCTAACTTACGGAGAGGAGGAGGAAGAGGATGCCGAATTAGAGAAGCTAAAGAATGGACGGAAGCGGTCCACCTCTGGTAATTTTATACAAGCCTTTATTTAAATTAGTTTAATTTGTACTTTTTACAAACTTGATTCATTATTACTTTTTTCGTGATCTTTTATAATACAGCTGATATTGAAACCACTTCCACGAGATCCTTAAAACGGCAGCGTGTACAGGATAAAGGCACTTCAGAGTCCCCTGCAAAGACTCCATCGAAGCTTCCTATTTCTTCATATTTCCCTGAAGACTCTGATGATGAAGAGTCAAATTTGGTGATTGACCTTCCAGAGGATGAACCACTTGAATCAGAGTCTACTACTTTAGTCACTAGATCAGACGAGAATGGCCTAAGCAGGTCAATATCCGAGGAAAGTAATTCAGTCACTGCTCATAAGAGTCAAATTCGTGGAGCTAGCATAAACTTGGACAGCGAAAATATCTTAAGCCAGACTTTCACTCCAGTTCCAACTCCGGTGTTTGCAAGTGTCAGTACTCAACCAGAAGATCCAAATGCTTCTTCAAGTTACACTCCAAGGTACCGTAGAGTGCTAAAGCGTATACCGCATGACATTCCCTACGTTCCCATTACTTGTGAGGATGGAACTAGGCTGTATCTTCGCTTAAAGGATAAGCAACTTGAGAAGAATGTAGATGACGAAACTCCTGCTCCATTACTCCCCTCTGGCACTTCCAAGACTAACTTGATTAGTAATTGGAACAGTGTGAAGACTCAGGCTCGAGTGCTGGTAAGTATACTCCTTACCATAAATTATTTTAGTAATTTTTGTTTTCCTTCAAAATTCTGTTGGGTTTTTAGAAAGATAAATTTCACACAGCCCTGGCCAAGGCTTGTTCCAATGAAGTGTTTCGTCCTTCTACGAGGGACAACCACCGGGATGCAACTTCCTCTGCAGAATCCTTATGGGTAGAAAAATACAAGCCCCGCTCGTTCTTAGACTTGCTCAGTATGGAGGTCGTAAATAGAGGTCTTTTGCATTGGGTCAAGCTCTGGGACAAGTCTGTATTTGGTAGGGACTACCTTGCAAAGATTAAAGCTACTCGGGAGAAATATTCCAAGCTTGAGGAGATGGAGAGGGAGAAAGACGAAAAGTTTCAGAGGAAAACGTACCTTCCGGAGAACGAGGAGTATGATGATAAAGGTCGACCTAATATCAAAATAGCGTTACTATCTGGTGACCCTGGTCTGGGTAAAACGACTTGTGCTCATATCATTGCAAAACATGCTGGATACAGGATAAAAGAAATGAATGCGAGCGACGACCGTTCAGTAGAGATATTTAAAAAGGCTCTTGACGACACTGAGGGAAGGTCGGAATTGCTGAATGATGGGAAGCCTAAGTGCCTAATAATAGATGAAATCGATGGGTCACCTGCTGCCACTGTCAAGGTTCTCATTGATTACGCCATGGGTATCGCGGCAGAAAAAGGGAAGAAAACCACGAAGGTGCTTAGAAGACCGGTCATTTGCATTTGTAACGACCTCTACGCGCCCTCCCTGAAGGAACTGAAGAAGCATGCGTTTGTTATACAGTTTCCCCAAATTCCAGTACCAAGATTGGTGGATAGGTTACACGAAGTATCAGTCGGTGAACAGCTCTATATAGATGCTAACACACTCCAAGCGCTTTGCAAAAAGTCTGAGTGCGACATAAGATCCTGTCTGTCCACCCTCCAGTTCCTAAAAAGAGGATTGTGTACCCCACGCGAAGCCCTTACCTCGGCAGTAGGAACGAAGGACAGGTCCAAAGGTATTTATTCTGTTTGGCGAGACATCTTCACCCTCCCACCGGAACAGCGTTATCAGGACGCCACACCTGACCCCTCCAAACCCGACAGGAGATTTTGGAACTCTTTACAAAGGGCGCAGAATCACGGAGAGTATGATAAAATCTTTGCCGGCGTTTTCGAAAATTATTTGAGCATTAAATACAAGGATATCTACTTCCAATCCATTTTGGAGGGACTAGAATGGGCTACTTGGTTTGAAAGCGTACAGGATTTTACCCTACGAACGCAGAACTACTCCATGTATGGTTTCCTTCCAATGTATTTTGTCGTGGCGCACTTTCTCTTCGCAAGGAAGGATCCCTTAAAATTAAAATTTCCTTCACCAGAGGTAAAATCAAACATCGCTTTAAATCTATCCTCCGTTAAATATTGCCAAATTGTATTGTTGAAAATGTTGAAATTAAATTTTCGTGTATTTTACTCCCTACAGGTCTCCAGAATTCAAGGTTTTCAGAGTACGGTCAAAACTCAAATTAGCGACACGCATCCTGGCATAGCGCGTTTCCTCGATCCTTACATGCTCATAACGGACATCTACCCAGCCATTCTTGGCGTTATTCAACCTGGTACCATTCGACCTGTAAGAATTCCATAAAAATTGAGCCTATTGTGATCGAATCATTATCGTGGGACGATTAACTTTTCAATTACATTTAATTCACACATACAGGTACCCGCTCAGATCTGGACCCCAGGTGAACGAGAAACACTGAGAAACGTCGTGCAGATAATGTTGACCTACAACCTGACGTATACTCAAACGAAAAATCCGGAGACTGGGTCATACCTTTTTCACCTGGACCCGTAAGAGAAACTTGAAAATTATAACTCATACTTCAAGATCTAAATTTTTTAAATCTTCATTAAAATTTTCAGTGATTTGGAAGAAATGGTGAGGTTTAAAGGCAAGGAGGAAACTTCCTCTGGGAATAAAAAACCATTCCCGTACTCCATAAAACAATTGATAGCGAGGGAAATCGAAACGGAGAAGATGCGGAGGAATGACCTCATGCCGGAGATTGTAAAGAAGGAAAGTTTTAAAGTCCCTCAGACCCCCAAAGCCTCTAATTCTTCAACTAATACGAATACCTCTGCGTCGAAATTCAAGGTCCATTAAAATAAAAAGGAACGAAACGGAGGAAATTGAAGCTTCATATAATCCTAATTGTTTTTTTAATTACTGATTTTCCGCAGACCCCAGATACCCACGGGAAGAAAAATCTGAGTGTGATCGGTAGAGACTTTTTCGGTAGACCTATTCTTCCTCCCGAGGAAACTTCACCGGAAGCACAGGCCAAGAAAAGTGAGTCCATTTGGTTAAAATATAATTTGCATCACAAATGTTTCATTAACTTTTTTTTTGGATTTACTTCTAATTAGAGAGTGCTACAGCCGTTTACTTCCGGTACAAGGAAGGCTACAGCAATGCAGTTCGGCGGTTTATCAAAATGAAAGATCTTTAGGTCTAAGAGGAAATCCACTTTTTAAGCCTTATTTAATATTTTTTACTTCCGTGTACATTTTCATTATAATTTTGTGTAAAGAGCTTTTAAATAAATAGATTAGTTTACAGTAAAAATCAAAATTCATGTTATAATAATTTTTAATTTCGCGAATCTTTATAAACGTCTGCTAGTTTCCCAACTGCATCCAAGACAAAGTTCATCATTTGCGTGTAAGATTGGAAGGAACGGTAATAGTTTGGTTTCATAAAGTGGTCGAAAATACTTGGCTTATCGTTATCTTCACCGTCCATTGTAGGCCCATAGGAGGTAGAAGGGGATGAACCATAACCTCCACTGCCATACCCTCCAGTTCTGTAGAAAGTAGAGAGAGATTAGGGATATGTGCGAAATTAATAAAATAAAATGCTTCGATTAAAGGAAAAGACTTTTATGGCAAAGGTGAACCGACTGTTAGGTCAATTTAGTAAACTAATGAATATTTTATATGCTTACTCCTTTGGTGGTTGAACCCAAAAGAGCCAGAAAATGAGGAACAGAATAAACCAGCCGATGCCTACAAGCACCGCGATGAAAATGGGAATAATTGGAAATCCAGCGACGATGGGGACTGTTAGGGCACAGTCGTTATTTTCACAAGCCTATAGATGAAACAAGGGATAATGTATAACTAAGAACTTATCAACTAGTCTTAATAACTGTACACACTTTATTTGTACAAGCGGAACATGGTACATGTCACTTTTCTTAAATGATATCGGTTTCAGTCTCACTATTCCCCGAGCTTTGCAAAGCGACGTTTTGTTTCTGGAGGAGTTCCAGTTCATGTTTATCACGCATTTCCTTAGGGAATAGATCCCGAACAAAAGGTATATCTAGGGGACAGAATTGCCAAAAGAAGAATCTCACCGGACAAAGTCTTGGCTCCTGAACCCCTCCAACATCCTCTTTTTTCTGGATAGGTAAATCAACGTTTTTCTCAGTAGTTTCAAATTTATTTTGCGTAGTATCTTTGGAGGGAGCTGATAAAGTGTAATTCGAAGACCTTCCTATGATCCATGGCTTCAACTTCTTACGTTTGATTTTGGGGGCTATAAACAGTCCCCGTGAACTTTCCTCCTCCTCCTTAGGGCTCTTACTACTTGGAGTGTTGGTTGGTATTAGGGAGGAGAGCGAAAATCCATCTTGTGTTTGAAAAGATTTTTTCGGTAATTCCTCGCCTCGGACATATTCTACCAGTTTCAAGAAAAAGATGAATTGGAGGAGGGAGAGCAGAAGGAAGAAAACTCGCGTAGACCTCATGATTACAATAGGATGTTCGTCTGGGTGCGAGCTCCTAAACTAAATTAGAAATCGAGGTCGTAGATTTCACAGTAGTATTGCAGCTTAAGAATCTTCACTTTCGGCAAGTAATTTTCACGAGAGTATTATTCAGTACATTAGTATGCATTGCTCTACTTTCCCTGATTTAAGAGCTGTGTACCGTTATTCCCATTTAAAAATTTGCATCACTTCACTATTTCGCTTAGAAAAAGAGTTATTAAGGAGCGGACGTGTTGACTCTCAGACCAGTGAAATTAGGTATATCTAGCTTTAATTACTTAATTTGTAAGAGCAAAAATTACAAAATTAGTGACTTTTAGGTTAGATGAACAGAGGCTTCTCGGTCCTAAGAAAACTGAACAAACTGTTGTTTGTCAAATCGGTTAATGTTCAAACACACATGACACATAAACTCAATGAATATTTAAACAATTAAAATGTCAAAAATTCAAAGTAATAATTCATTCACTTACAAGGGTTCATTACTTCATTAGTCATTACATCGAGAGACGAATGTGACTGTGAGTTTCTTTCGCAGCGGTTGCTGGAAATTCTATGCAGTGGAGTTCATGCTTGGGGAGGGATACTATGGAGATAATAGGAAATATTTTAGGTATTCGGAGGGTTTTGGCGTCTTTACGTAACCAGAACCATAACCTTACTCCTTCTTCATTATGCCCCAGGCTTGTCTACGGAACCTTTGCTTTTTGGGGAAGTGTACTCAAGATAAGATGCAGTTGTACAACTAGTAATTCTCTCGCCTCTCCAATGTAGACTTGAATGTAGAATGAAATTTAAATAAATGCTGTATGAATATTGCTTACTAAAAAAATGATTCCCAGAAATAATTTAACTTTCAACACAAACAGTTTGGAGTATAATTTTTTGGGCAATTTTTATTTTACTTTAAAGTTTTTAGTTTTTTCATTATATTTAAAATTTTTAGGTTTTAACTGGTTTAACGGCTAACGGCTCTTATCTTAGGAATAAAGAATAATGTTGTTTTCACTTTAACAAAATAAGGTACAAATTGTAGAAAAAATAAGTAAAAATATAAAACACACATGGAAATATGGAATACGTAAGGAACATTAACTAGATAATTGATTAAAAAGCATGATCGTACGGAACATGCTGACGTCATACCCTTGTCACAGTCTCAATTTGAACATAACAATTTTTCAATAACATGCATATGAAATTAAATCATTTTGTTAGTGCAGCTAGCGTCGTCGGGCTTCAAACCAATGTAGAGTTTTGGAGCGTTTAGTCCCACTTCAAAGGCCAAACGTCCTTGCATTGGACCTGGAGTACCTGGCATAGCCTCCACGATTCCATTCTGTTGCATGTAATTAATTCTCGCAATTTCGGAAGGAGAAGGTACATCCATACTTGCTATTTGGGGGGTCAAAATTACTTCCGGCACTTTATTGTGCAGAATCGTGGCCAAGTTGACCATGTTCTGGACCCAGTCCAGCATGAGCATTTTGTCAGTGGATGTTACTGAGTTCCTTATTTTCTCCAGGTTTAGTTGCCTTTTTAAATTCTGAATCTCGTCTTTTAGATTCTGGTTCTCCCCGTTAATCATTACGACTTGCTGAACCGCCCCGGTGTACTTCTCTTGGAGGTCTGCAAGTTCACTCCGGCTTTCAGCCAAGTTTATCTTAAGGTCCGCTGTCTCTTTCTTCTTCTTTTCGCGATTCTTTCTAGCTGCCTTAGCATTTTTCACGCTGGGATCGCTATCATCATCCTCCTCGTACTTCCTCTTTTTCTTTGTTTGGGATGATTGGGTTGCCAACATCATTGTAGAACCAGAAGTGGTCGCCATTGCAAGGGTCGCCAGAGTGGTTGAACTAATTAGTAGCGAATCAGGCCAGGTCTGTAAAGCAAAAATATTTATTGCAATGCCGTGCATGGTGTGTTGCAATATACATAGGCTAAATGAATTATATATTTTGTAAAATGATAATAATTCAGTCCGGCTTACCTTGAAAAGATGTGAATGAGTTTCCCCAAAAGCGCAAACAACTCCAAAAGTTCTTAACACGAAAACTCCTAAGAAAGAAAATAAATGTTGACACAAAGATAATCTGATTAAAATTGCCAAACAGAATCAACTTGGAAATATCTCACGGAAAAATTATTTTTCAGGAGAGCACCAACAGTTAAGCAATAACTCCAAGTGCTAAAAATTACAAAATGTACTTTTAGTAGATTGGTTGATGCATCCCACTACTATTGGATTGTCTCAATGCATTTGATTGACTATGGGACCCATTGGCAATTGAGGTGAATCTGACTGACCTCTATCTATGCATACAATTCAGTTTTTCTGGATTTCAGTTCAGTATTTATGGATTTTTTGGCAATTGTGATCCTCTGCATACAATTCCGGTTAATCCATATGTGGGTTTTTCATTTTTCCACATTTTCAATTGGCAATTGTGATCCTCTGCATACAATTCCGGTTAATCCATATGTGGGTTTTCCATTTTTCCACATTTTCTCGTACTCCACACACACGCTGCAGTTACGTTACAGGTTACAGGGACAGTAAAAGGACTTGAGACGTTTCCATTTAAAAAACGTATTCGCTTTGGGAGAAAAATACGTCTTGTTCGGGTCCTCCTGGTGGTGGTCTTGACATGTGTGAACACGCGCTGCACACTCTTATTTTTAAATGTCCTTCAAATGCTACGTTTTGTTTTGCTTGGATTTTAGCATATTCTTTTTATGTCTATTTAAAGCATGACGCCACCGCTTACGCATTGTAGGATAGGAACCGGGGCACGCGGTGACTTTAAATTTTCAAATAGCCAAGGGAGATAAACGTTTAAACCGGGTGGGATATGGGGTTAAATGATCATTTAGGGGGAAGTGAGATTTTAATCCTTGTTCCAATGTTACATTAATGCTCTCGCTGGTTTTCTACTTGTCTCCATTTGCAAATCTGCATGTCTTTAGTTTGCATTTTATTCCACTTTCACTTCATAAATTCTGAGGCAAATTAATGAGTTTTTTCGGTTTCTTTTTAGGCACATGCGGTTTTGATAAGTTGAAATCATCTACCCTGATATTAGCATCCTGTTTATTTGTGTCCATCGTATCAACCCTTCAACCTTTACTCAAATTTGAGGTTGGTTAGGGTGATGGGTAATACGATTGCGATTTTGTTAAACATTAGCATTTTACATGAAATGCAAGAATGCCACACAAAGGGTGTTTGCATCGTGTATGCCAGCTGAGCTGTCAATAATATGAAAAGAACTTTTGGTCTGCTTTACCATGTATTTGTTCTGCTCTTTTTGAAAGGTTTTGTAAATCTTATCGTCGCTTTCAAATATATTATCTTGTGAGTAAAGACTAAGAATTGTCTAGTTGTGTCCTATCAATTTAATTATAAATTAAGTAAACATACATAATTTGTCACATTTTTGCTTACATAAATGTTGGATTTAAAGTTTGTTATTAGAATAAGCGAAGAATTTAGCTAGAGTGATGGGCGGCAGTAAAAAGTTTCCTACTGAAATAAAACGAATAAATCTCGCTGGCCATTGCCCATTTTGTCTAAATCCTGTGAAGGATGGCCTGTGTTCAGAAGAAAAAGGGAAGGAGAATGAAAAGGGCGTTAACTTTGGAGAAAGTAACCAGGTGGAGGGAATCAATTTTTTATGGCCTTATATTCGTTTCGGGGAGGTTGCAATGTATTCACCCGAGGGCACTCTACAAGTGCCAACATTTTCCTTTCTAAATAAAGACACTACCGTCTTTGGTCCTTCTCCAACAATGTGTAATATATGTTTCGAAGAAACAAAAATTCTGAAGGGAGTGCATGAAGATCTAGTTATGATAAGGAATACTATAAATAAGCAGTTGGAGAAAATTCATGGAATTATATTAGACACCGATAACAGCCAGACTGAATACGGAACTAGGAGAAAGTTTGAGGAGAAACTTAGGAACTCAACCAATTCGGAGTGCGTCATCAAGGACACTGTCAAGTTCTTGGAGTTTATACGGCCGGGGATTAAGAAGACAGACAAGGAACAGGAAACTCTCTCTGGTTGGTTAAATGTGTATTCTGCTTCCATTAAGCGATAAATTTTAAATAATATGACGTTAAGACCCATTCTATTTTCATAAGGTGTCATAAACGTAACTCGACCAGTTTATCCTTTGACGACGTGCGAACTACTTTTCCAGGAACAGTCCGACCCTGAGTCCTCCGGAAAGTCAAACTGTGAGTCTGGGAGCGAAGAAAGTGATGATGAAAAAGGTGAAATCGCCTTACAAAGGTTGCTTTGTCCCGAAGTGAAAATCGAACAGTCTTCATCTGACGCCGAAACTGATGGAGGTAGTGATGATCAAGAACAATTTATAGAAAGAGAAAGTAGAAAAAGCTACAGTACCAGATCCTCCAACAAGGAAAGCAAAGTTGGTGGTGAAAGTAAAAAGCACGATCTTGATTTTGAAGATGAGGGTACCGACGATGAAAACATTGATAATGCTGAAGATCCTGAATACACTTTAGATAAGGAGGAAACCATGAATTTATTACATGATGAGAGCAGCTCAGATTCTAATGTTTCCAATCAAAACGATCCTTTATCAGAGCTGGTTAACAGTCCAAAAAGACCTGTTTCGCTGCCACAAAAAGCCGAAGTAGGTTCAGAACGTGATATCCTCATGCAGATTGGATTCAAGCGTGGTCGCGGGCGTCCGAGAAAATATCCTACGCCCACAACCGAACCGTCCGAAGCAAAAGATGTAACATCTGAAGTATCTGAAGAAGAGGTTTGTTCTCAGACAGCCAGCACTATCGCCATTTTTGAAGATAAAGCAGGTCGAAAACGCCCAGTTTACAAATGTGAAGTTTGTGATGTTTCTCCTCCCCTCACATTTTTATCAGAAGTTACACTTGTCCGTCATAACGTGGAGGAACATGGAGCGAAACCGTTAATCTGTAAAACCTGTTCCGAACCATTTTACACCACTCGTTCTCTTTTTGAACACGAGAAAAAGGATCACCCGGAAACTACGCCAGATCCAAAGAAGTATCATTGTGATCTTTGCGACAAATCATTTGCCAGTAGGTTTTATGTGCAGCAGCACAAAAAAGTTTTCCATTTTCACGAGAAGCCGTATGCTTGTAAATTTTGCGATAAAAAATTCACAAATCCGTTAGGCCGACAAATCCACACTAAAGCATTCCATCTCAACGAAAAGTACGATTGCCCAGATTGTCCAAAAGTATTCAAATTCCGCCATGTTTTTGAGCGACACCAGGAATTGTGGCATGCAGACAATCCAATGGTGATAGAAAGAGTTAAGTCAAAGATGGATAGGATACAGGGCGACACTCGTGTGGTAAGAAGAGGTAGGCCCCCTAAATTACGGAAACAAACTCTAAATAAAACCACCAACGGCACCAACCTCGGCATAGTCCCTAAGACTGAACCAGATATCGTACCAAACCTTATTGCAGGGACTGATATAGCTCCATCCGCAGTTACCACTAGTTTAGAAAATGCACCAACACCAGTTGATTCCTCACTCCCAAGAAAGCGAGGTCGTCCATCCGCAGCTTTCATTAAAAGCATGTACCGCTGTCCACTTTGTCCTGAATTACCTCCATTCCGAACTGAAACAAGCTTACATTTCCACAAAAGAGAAAAACATGGAGACCACGAAGACAATATACGATGTAGGGTATGCAAGAAACAGTTCCTCACCCCCCGGTCTCTCCAATACCACCAGAAAACCTATCATCCTGAAATTAAACCAGATCCAATTAAGATTCCGTGTACCAAATGTAACAAAACCTTTTCCTCATTGTACACCCTTCATATTCACGAAAGAGTGGTACACTTGAACGAAAAATTGTACGAATGCGATCAATGTGAAAAGACTTTCCAAAACAAGACGGGGCTGAGTTTCCATGTTCAGTCCATCCACATAGGGCTTCGTTATAATTGTGACCTGTGCAACAAGGAATTTAAATATGAGTCAGCGATACGAAGGCATAAATATCAAGTTCACAAGTTGGGGCCGAAAAAGAAAAAGTCTGAAGAAAAACCTTCATACCCTTGCACAGTATGTCCACCGGAAAAATCACGGGTCTTCATTTCCTCCGACTCCCTTCAAAATCACATGATTGTTTACCACGGTGCGGATCCTTACAATTGTACGCAATGCGAAGAAAAGTTTCCTTGGAGGAAGATGATGCTGAACCATATTAAAAATGTTCATGAGAACAAGGATAAGGATACAGATGCAAAACCTAAGGAGAAGCCATTCTGGAGTTGTGAATTTTGTGGTAAAATCTATTACTGCAAGGACAATTTAAAGACGCATTTAATGAAGAAACACGATCCAGACTGGCCAAAAAAAGCAAAAACTCACGAATGCGAAATATGCGGCAAGACCTATATACACGTGGAAAGCTTCAAATGTCACATGAAATTACAACATCGCAATAGAGCGGAGTGTGTGTGCGACGTGTGTGGTATGAAATTTCAAAACCAACAGTATTTAAGGAACCACATGAAGAATCACACGAGTATTAGACAGTTTAAATGTCCACATTGCCCGGGTCGTTTTAAGAGGAAGGATACCTGTATAAAGCACGTGCGGGAAGTTCATGAAAGGTTCGAATTTACCTCATCATATCAAATGCTTAAGCGTTGTTAGATAATAAACATTTGTCTGAAAATGCTTAAGACTAGGAAAGTAGGAGCTTTTATATTTAAAAAACTCTCTTTGCATTCTTTACACAGGGTGAAGCAGAGAAATGTCGGCATTCGGAGGATGCACTTTGCTCCGTATAAAGATGAAAAGGAGCCGCCTGAAATAAC
>JAANSQ010001649.1:0-14351 GCA_036850885.1 Lepidocyrtinus dapeste
CGCCGTAAGTGAAATTTTACCGATTTCACTCCCGCCTCCCACAACCCTCCTTGGTGCGGGGCTGATGGAGGATTGAACTTCCAGCTAGTTCCAGTCGTTGCGAGTTCTTGTTGAACAATGCTATTGTGAGATGAGGATGAAAGCAATGTTTTCAATTCTTTATCAGCTCCGACAAATGTGGTTCCACAATCACTATACATAGTTGCGGGAAGCCCCCTACGTGATACAAACCGCTTGAAGCATGCAAGAAATTCTTCCGTTGATAAGTTGTTCACGAGTTCCAAGTGAATTGCCTTGGTCGATAAGCAGACAAAAATTGAAAACCATGTTTTGGCAGTGCGTTGCCCACGTCCTGGTTGAGTCTTGAGTAGGTATGGTCCTGCATAGTCTACTCCACATTCACTAAATGGTCGGGAGGGGTTGACTCGTGGCGCAGGTAGACTGCCCATTAGTTGTTGAGTAAGTTCCGCCCGTTGCCTTCTACAAATAATACATTTTCTGATAAAATGTCTTACTGTATCCCGTCCACGAATGATCCAAAATTGTTGTTGAATTGTTGATAAGCAGAGCTGTAGTCCTCCATGAAGAGTTTTTTGATGAGCGTCTTGAATGATAAGTCGTGTCAGATGATGACTATGTGGCAGCACGATTGGATGTTTTCTATCTTCAGCTTCCTGAGTATTTTGTAGACGACCGCCCACCCTGATTATTCCGCAAGAGTCCAAAAATGGGTGGAGTTGGGAAAGGGATGACCGTTTTATTTCCTCCTTCCGTGAAAGCATGGCAAGTTCAAGACTGAACTCTTCAGTCTGGACCAAACGAATAACAGTGGTTGTGGCGGCTGCTAATTCGGCTGGAGTAAGTTCTCCTGTGCTTCTTGACTGAGGTTTGTTGCAATTTCGTATAAATCTCAATAAGTATGCAACTACTCGTTTAGTTTTGAGTAATGACGAATAACGACTGATAAAATGATCGATTTGGGCATGACTTACATGACAGGTTTTTCGTTCTTCCAAAGGAGGTTCTGATGACTCATGTGAGGAGTTTACAGAGGGATAAGAGCCAGTTGACAGCCAAGGTGGACCTCTCCACCACAAATCATTTGTAATAATGTCTGCTGCGTAGATTCCCCTGGAAGCGCAATCAGCGGGATTGTCTTCGCTTCTTACATGGTTCCATTTTTCACGTGGTATTAACTGTTGAATTTTCGATACTCTATTCGCCACAAATGTGTTCCACCTTCCAGACGGTGATGATAGCCAACTCAGTACTATGGTTGAGTCGGTCCAAGCGTAAATATTACACTCCAACTGTAGTGCCTTTGATACACTTGTAATGAGATCCGTTAGTAATACTGCGCCACATAACTCTAATCGAGGAAGAGATTCTTGATTTAAAGGTGCTACCTTTGTTTTCGCTGCTATAAGGTTTATGATAACTTGTTCATTAATTTGAGCTCTTAAGTAAACAGACGATGCATAAGCTACCTGTGACGCATCTGAAAATCCATGTAGCTCAAATTTGGGTTGGCCTGGCAGAACAATGCACCTAGGAATTCGAACTAAAGACAACATCGATATATTAGCTTGATACTGAATCCATTTCTGTTGAATAGTGGACGATGGCTCCTCGTCCCAGTCCACCTTGTCTTTCCATAGTTGCTGAAACATGATTTTAGCGGTAACCGTTACAGGTGATAACCACCCGAGCGGGTCAAATACCTTGGCCAACTCCGACAGCATAATTCGTTTAGTTAGCCTTGATTTCGGAGGTAGTCTTACTGAAAACTGAAATGTGTCCGAGCTAGGATTCCATTTGATTCCCAGCGCCTTAATAGTTGTGTCAGCGTCAAAATGTAAATCTTCTTGCTTTTCTCGATGATTACTTGGAATATGTTGGAGTAACTTCCAACTGTTAGTTGCCCATTTTCTCAACTCCATTCCTGCTGTAGATACTATCTCATCAAGCTGATTGTACAAAGTAACTGCTTCTTCTTCTGATGCCGCTCCACTCATAAGATCGTCAACATAACTATCATTGGCTATTGCCTTTGCTGCAAGAGGAAAGTTTATACCTTCATCTATGGTTAATTGTTTCAGGCAGCGGGTTGCCAAGTAAGGAGCTGCTGAAGTACCATACGTTACAGTTGTCAAACAATAAGTCTTAATTTCCTCGGTCTGGGTTGCACGCCATAGTATCCGTTGATACTCTGCATCTTCAGGAGCAACCTGAAACTGTCGATACATTTTAGTTATATCAGCTTTGAGAGCAATTACTCGAGTTCGGAAACGCACAAGATTTGAAAAAAGATCATCCTGTACTACAGGTCCAATATTAAGAGCGTCGTTGATTGAGAAGCCGCTTGAAGACTTTGCTGATCCATCAAACACGACTCGAAGTTTGGTCGTGGCAGAATCCTCTCGTACCACGCAGTGATGTGGCAAATAAAATGAATTTTTATTTTCTAGTTGATCAGTCGGTACTTCCTTCATGTGATTGAGTTGAAGATACTCCTCCATAAATTTTGTATACTCCACCTTGATTTCTGGTTGACGAATAAATCTTCTTTCCAATGAATGAAAACGTACAAGGGCTTGCTGACGTGATTCTCCAATATTTTGCTTGTTATGATTGAAGGGCAAACGACAAATGTATCGTCCGGCCTTGCTCCGTTTTATTGTTTTAGCAAAATGTTGTTCACACTTTTGTTCATCCTGAGAAAGTGTGTGACCTTCTGGAATTTGTTCCAGTTCCCAAAAACGAGATAAAATATTGTGTATTTCTACCCGACCCACGTTGCTGGTGAACCGCCGCGGTTGATGAGTCAATGGAACCTCTCCAAAGAGAACCCATCCAAAAATAGAGTCCTGTGCTGTTGGCTTTAGTGAACCTCCAAATTTCATGTCTGGCTTCATGATGAGATACGTTACGTCAGCTCCCAACAATAAGTCAATTTTTCCTGGTTCAGTCCACTCAGGGTCTGCAAACTGGAGATTAAGAAGATGAGACCAGTCGTTACTTCCGAAGACTCTTGCAGTAGGTAGATCGCTTGTCACCTTCTTCAAAATCACTGCCTCCACCGGAACTGATTTACTATTGATGCGAGATTTTATTTCCAGATTGACATAATGTGTTGCCATTCCAACCGTACAGCCGCCAACTCCAGTGACTTCTGCTTGAATTTTGTTACGCTTTAAACCAAGTGAATTGACCATTGATTCAGTGACAAATGACGTCTGTGATGCATCATCCAGCAGTGCTCTGCATTCATGCTGAATTCCCATTTGATCTGTGACTATCACCTTAGCGGTTTTTAATAGCGTCTGAGAGTTGCCGGTTACTCCACCTGCAAAATTGCTAGTTAATGATTTTGTTGCTTGATTAGCACCCTTATCTGAATTTCCTGAATGTTGTGTAGTTGAGGTAGAAGGTATAGCCTGGTGCTGATTCTCAAAATGTAAAAGCGAATTGTGCCTTCCTCCGCATTTTCTACACTTTCCTGATGTACATTCTGTTGACATATGACCTTGACGAAGACAGTTCATGCAAATTTTTCTGTTTGCTTTAATGAACGATACTCGATCAGATACAGTCATATTTAAAAACCTTTGGCATTGATAAATTGCGTGATCTGATTTACAAACTGGACATACCCCATTGGTTGATGAATGATAACCTGAAAACTGCTTCTGCTGATGATGCTGAAGCGGTCGCTGATGAGATGATTTTCCTTCTGTAGCGGCTCCTCTTGCTTGAAGACTTCGCACTTGTTCAATCATGAATGATTCCATGTCCTTAAATGTAGGTGGCTGTGTGCCCTTGTGATATTTCGCCCATTCTGCCCGTGATTCAGAACTGAGCTTGTCCGTTATGATAAAAACAATTATGTCGTCCCACTGGTCAGTTGCTCTTCCCATTACCCTTAATGATTGAAGACATTCTGATGTGGTATATAGTAATTGTTGCAATGCTGTTGCATTTTCCGATTTCAAACTTGGTTGATTCATGAGTCTCCTGATAAGACTCTGCACGATTTCCTTTTTGTTGTTGTATCGTTTGTCTAACAGATCCCATGCTTCTTGAAAGTGAGCATCTGTTATTGCAAATGTTTTGATGAGTTGTGCAGCATCACCATGTAAACACGAACGAAGATATGATAATTTCTCTGCATTTGATATGTTGCTGTTGTTTATGACTGTGGCATGAAAGAGATCCTGAAAAGATTGCCACTCCTCATACCGCCCTCCAAACTTGGGCAGCTCTAGCTTGGGTAATCTGAGATTTTGTTGCTGGTGGTTGTTGTGTAATGATGATGATTGTGTGCTTTCATGCATATCCAATAATGCCAATTTTGCTGTTAACATGCGATTTTTTAAATTGATAATGACCTGACTAAGTTGTTCCTGGGCTGTGTCGTCCGGTTTCGTAGCGAGAATCCTTCTGAAGATGTCTGTGGTGTCATCCTGAAGTTTGGTGATTGACTCGACGAGTACGGTGCATCCAGATTTACTAATTGGGGTGTTTTGGATGTTCTGAATCCGTGCTTCAACCAATCCCAAATCGCTTTCCACAGCTTTTTGGTCGTTGAGAGCTTTTTCCAAATTTGTCAAGGTCATGATGTTTCCAAAAATAATCAAACAAAACTAAAAGGCTAGCAATAACGCAAATAACGGAATTTAATGTTCGAAATCTACGTGGGATACAGTTTCCCAACCGGTTCAGAAGGACCACTTTTAATGTTAGCTATGTTTGATTTTTGGAGTTATTTATGGTCGCTGTTTGGAACAGTATTTTTGAGTTTAAAAGAAATATATAAAGTAAGGTTTTATTTTCACAAGTTAACAGAACCACCAAATTTTTGTTACCGATTCTGATACAAGCTAGAAAAGGAGTGTTTCCTTTTTCAAGAAGACATGAAAAGGAAAACGCGAAGAATGATATTACAAACAAAGATGCATAAAACAAAATATCTTTTCTTTGTCCTGAAGGGACAGTGACCGAAATGAGAGGGAATTCATAAGTAGCCTAAATAAAGGGCCTTAACCTCTAATCTCTTTGTTAAAAATACACAAAAACCAAGTTTTGTCAGGTACCTTGTACCAACACGTACCAAACAAAATGGTCAATTAAGTAAATACTGCAAAGAAGATATACTAATTTAAAAATTGAACAACAGGAATCAAAGTTGTTGTAAGTTGTGGAACTTTCAGATGACCATTTGCAGAATTACTAGTTTTTTTCATTGACTCTGAAGAAATATCTAGATATTTTATAGTTTAGAGATTAACTTGGGATTTTTAGTCTTCGATTTCGAAAGAAATACAACCTCTATCTTTTTGGCGGAGAACAAAAATATATAGACGCATTCATAGCACAAGAAAGAATTTTTTGTGGTGCGGAATTTCAAAGTATAAATTCCTACACTCCTTCAATATTTTCGTAATCAAATTGTCTTCTACTCGATGCTTTAACAAATTCCAAAGCATCAATGCCTATCCCTGTAAATCCACCAGAAGCTTTAGGTGGAATGCAACTGGTTTCGCGAATTATTTGTTTAATTAAAATCAAACAGAGTTCTTACTGAATGACGCGGTCATCGGGTCTGTAGTCATCATACTCCGTTACCTTACGCAACTCGTGTAGATCTAGTGTGGGCGATCCACATACCAACATTTCCACCTCCTCAGGCCTCAACATCTGCAATGTTTACACAGAAAACAAGAACCATAATTTTAAATGCTTTGAATTTCATTTGAGTTTATCCATGGGTAAACGAAACTCCATTAACTTGCTCAATCTGTTAAATCAAAACTGTGAAATGAAGAAAACCTCAAAACAAAACGCTTGGATAAATTTAGAACATGTGGAAAAGGAATTGCAAAGTGAAGCCATCCATAAAATAAAGTGTTGAGATCCACCCAACTCCCTAAACATCTTCTTTTGGGCTCTCATAAATAACTACAGTAGAAATATGAAAAGCGCAGAAGCCGCGAGTTTGATCCTGATTCGTAAGAAATTTCTTATCTCGCGAGATATCAATCTAATCAATTTTGCCGGGAAGACTACCTACGTTTGATGTTTGTGAATAGTGAGATGATTCACTAGAGAACTAGTTCATTTTGACTTTTGGAGTATGCATTTTAGTCTCCAATTTAGTAAGCTATAAATCAACATTTAAAAGACTATATTAAACTCTACATAGATTTGCTCACCCTAAACCATATTCAATTCCTATAGGAGATCCTCATTATCTAAATCAGATATATGGCCTCCGCATCGTGCGGTGAGGGTTAATTACTATGGCACCGTAGCTTGTTCCTATTCATTTCAAATCCTACCATATTATTAGCGAGAATAATGAGATTATACCACATATTGCCACAAGAAGTGAGAGTGAAAGGATAGCAAATTTCACTGGAGAAAGACGTGTACCAGCAGCTCATAATTTATCATTTTACGTAGAAACCGCTGAGGAAAACCACTAGCAATTTAAACTCTCTCGAGGCCTCTAACTCACTCTATTTTTTGATACGTTGGGAGGAAAAAGAAAATGTTTTGATATGATGAACACTCATGTAAACAAAGGTGTAAATGATGGCCCGAGTTATGTTTTTTGTATCGCAATTTATTTTATTTTATCACTTACAATAAGGGCGTTTGAAGCAGTCACTGAATGAAAGCCTAGATAGAAGGCACGGAACTGTGCATAAATAGCGGTGTTGAGTACCCAATCCAAGTATAGCCTGACGTACTCCTCCCTATTATCATTAGTCACGGGGATGTGCTCTCCATTCTCCTTAAGGTTATAAGTCATTATACGGTCGTACTCTTGAAGCGATGCCTGGAATGTACAATATGATCAATCATATCATCCTCATCATTACGTATTTTTATTATTTACAACTCTATCTAGTCCTAAATGCTTTCATGTATGCACTGATAATTATCGTCGTCTTTGGTAAAAGGGGAAGGAAGCCAATGCAAAAAAGTAGGACTTTACTCCAAGTCCTAGTCTCTCAAAACCCACGCCGAGAGAATGAAATAAGTGTTTTGTACTGCTCATTTCATAAGATTCCACCCGAATTCAATAAACATGACTCCTGGCGTGTCATCATAAAAGTGAAAACCAGAATCTGATGGAAAATCACGTCATCCCGAGTGAACACGTTTTTGTTAACAGAATATTTGGAGAAGTGAGGAAATAATAATAATGAGACAAAATGAAAAGCAACAGAATAGTTGAGCCAATACCACTGTGCCTAAAATCATTCTTTTGCTTTTACACAGATTCTATTGATTATGACTAGTAAACTCATTCCATCAAAAATAAATCGCGCCAGTGTAGGCAAGTACTTGGGTTAGAGTATTAAAAGTACAATGGTCGATTTATCACTTGTATGGGAGATGTGTGTTGATGATGATAAAAATCAAGTAATCAAGACATGACATGCTTCATCATTCTACAAATGAGGGATGTAGTAAAAGAAAGAGAAAATACTAGAGTATTTTTCCCTCCACAAGGCATCCATTCAGTTAGTGTTTTTTCTCGGCCAACCTATTTTCCTCACAATCGGTTGAATAATGATGTTAGAAGAAGCAAACTAATTTAAACGCGCATTATTTTTTCCCATCGAGTAATATGTGAGTTCGGTGGAAACAGCCCAAGGGTAGGAATATAGGAGGGTTTTGGCACGCAGAACTAACACAACTACCACCACGACATCATCATCATCCTAAAATACGTACATAAATAATGGCACGTTTTCCTTCCTTCTCACCCCACACATTTTTACGTTTAAGAGTGGTAATAAACCAAGGCAAGATATACCCAAGTGCGTATGTATGTATAACGGCAAAATAACACCAAAACGGTAATCATAAAATGCAAAATTATTATAATAGGCAAAAATTATTTTCCCCGAATACCTCAGGCAATTGCCTGGGGTACTGAGACAGTCGGTTAAATCTTATATCAAACCGTAAGCAGTGCTATCTCAAGTTATCATGTGAATAGAACGACGGACGGACAGAAAGAACCATTGCATAAAGTTTATGGACAACTACTAAATAGTATTGTTACAAAACATAGCAGCGGTTTAAGGTGTCAAAATGTAACACATGTTTGCTTAAGTTATCGTGGCAAAATACAGACGGACAGACGGAAATACTGATCGCATAAAGAGCATCTAAGCGTATTGTTAATATTGCACATGTGCCCATATTTTGGTATTGCCCAGCATAATAGATTTTTTTTTCTCTTNTAATATTGCACATGTGCCCATATTTTGGTATTGCCCAAGCATAATAGATTTTTTTTCTCTTTTGGCTAGAGGCATCAATTCTAGAAAATGGAAACTTTGTAGACTTGTGAAATAGACCATTGTGAAGGATCTAAGGAAACATTTTTGTTTCTTACTTAGCTTCGGTAAGGTGTTAACCGGGAAACGGTTGGGGGTTTCCCCGGAAGAAAATTAATGATAAGTTGTGTATCGTATCGCACAGCCTACAGTTTACTTTTGCCAACTAAATCTACTTCTATTTTTCATTTTTTCCTCTTTGATACTTTCGTTATTCCAAGCCAATGTGTTCCTGTCTACTTCACAAGAATGAAAATCTCGACTGCCTTATTACCCCAACAGAAATTCTCGTGTATAATCTAAACTGTCTTTGAAAGCTTTTTACTTGGAACTTTATATCCAGGAATCCTCAAGTTGAGAAAAGGTGTTACCGCGGTGGGATACTAATTGACTCGGAAACAAGTGCTCATATACCATGAAAGCTTTCTTCTCTAAAGTTGCATTCTTCTCAATATTTGTTCAGTACATTACATACGCTCACATTAATAATTGTAGGTTTTCATTTCATCTTGCTAGGTTTACGATGTTGAAACTACAAGTTCTTATACTATTACATGCATCAGCTAACAATTAAGTTTTATCTTTTGATCTATAGGAACCACGCCATGATTTTAAACCCAACCATGTAGCAAAAAAATGCTCATTTTACATAACTGAGTTCTTTCATTACGTCAACAATACTATGACTAGACGTTGTGCTGTTTGCTAAAAACGGCGCTAGAAATATCCATTCCACAAGCAGATAAGAAGAATATATTCCAAAATTTTTACTGGCAATACGAAGCTAGTTCTGGTTATACTGTAATTTGAGGGGGTAGAAAAATCCCCATCCAGTACAAATTCTTTCTTACAACACTTACAAGCTCTGTCGCTATTAATAACTTTATGAAAAATTGCAACAAATCGTGTATGCTTCAGAACTCCAATTTACTATTCAAAGAAGTATTTATTACGCTCTGGCTAGATATTATAACGACTATATTTCCATTCAAGGGGAAAGTACACGTTTTAAGAAATGTAATTATGACGAAGGATTTATGCGTTAAGTATGCATTATTTTCTGAAACTTTCCTATTCTCTTTCCTCAAACAAACCTTTCATTTGTCGCAATGACGATAAAGAAATGAAATTGGCGCCTAGTTTGGTTTTTCAATGAACAGCAAAGGTGGAAAAAAACAAGGAAAGTAGGAAGAAGATGGAAGGAAATGGTTACCTTAGTATTCTCTTTTCTCTATTCCATGGTCCATTACTTAAATTCAGTAGGGACATGAGTAAAAAGGGTCTGTACAATACAAACAATAATATTGGCTCTAAAAAGGCAATTTACAATAATACGGAAATACGTGCTTCCATTCATGAGAATTTCTCCTTAAGGATGAAAAAATGGAATTCTAAGGCCACTTACATGTCTCCTCCCATACTAAAGGGAACCAAGTCCTGGGAAAAGGTAGAGCAAGTAGACAAAGCGCTCTATTACCTCCTAAATTTTTAAAGCTTTGCAACAAAAAGGAAAAACGTTAGGAAATAAGATTGTCCAAAGCTTGTGTTCCACCTTGTTCTTACGTGGAGATTTCGGAGGATGCCAAGTGTGACATGGTAAGGGCCAATTTGTACACAATAATATTTTTAAAATACAGTTTTGCCTTAAAATATAGATACATTTTTTGCTCATTGAAACCGTCCAGAAAGGATATTACTCACATAAGGAACATGAACGGTGAGAGAACATTGTGTACTCACTCACACAACACAACTTTCGACTGGAAAAGACGACCAAAGTTAGGAAACCTTGAGTCATCTCCCATGAGCCGTGATAAATGCGAGTAAAGAAGGGAGCAGAGGGAGAAGAAAAAAAGATTGCGCGAGGCTTACCTGAAAACTGAGACCCATGTCCTCTTCCACACTTCCTTCATATTTTAACAGTTCACGGAGCCCATGTGCTACATCCTGGGAAAAAATCAAATAAAATCCTTTCTCTTACATTTCTTTCCTCAATCACCTTTAAAATATAGGCCATGTATGAGGGCGGAAAATCAGAAATGATATGAGTGTGTAGGAGATTCCATCACTATTCTCTCCGGAAGAAAGGAAATCACTGGTTCCCTCTGATTGAGAAAACGAGCATGATATATTTTCTCGCAAAAATTTCTATTCTTTTCCTTTGGAATCATGCGGGCAGAATGATAAAATTCCCCATCCCCTCCTAGTCTCCTAGCTGATGATACAACATTACGCGATCATGAACAACTACAGTTCAAGATTGATTAGTAAAATAAAAAGGTAGTAAAAAACTGCCCAGTAGTCTTGTTTTTACGTTTCATCAGCAGCGTCATATCATACAGAGAAAAAAAAAATGTATACACATCCGACAACTATTCTTTTATTTCTTTCTTCCGCTATTAATATCGCAGTTTAAAAGCATCCTTTAGTCCCGCATGATCTAAAACTTTCTCTAGGCTCCATTCGCATTCCTTCACTTAAGCAGAGGAAAAATCATTCTGTTCTCTTCATATCCTTCCTTATGTACTCCTCGTAAACTTCCTCATGCATCAAAATGTAAAAAACCTTTCTCCGTCAAAATTTTCCTTTAACTTTCTTCCTTCTCTGGTACAATATAGTAGGAAGGGTTAGTTAACGCGCGTCTTATGTGCTTATATTGGACGACTTCAAGCTGCGAGGTTTTTTACAAACATCTCCATGTCTTTCAATGGATCCCTCAGTCAAATTGACTCTCTCAGAAAGATACTCAAGTTTTAAAAAAATCATAAAATTGTACACATGAGTGCCTAAACAGTTTCCTTTTTCACATTTTCCTCCGCAGGCCATAACACATCTCGGATACTACACAGAAAATGGGTCCAAACGTAGAAAATCGTCCAGAAGAACAGATCGGGCACAAAGCCTTTATACTTCCTTTTTCATCTCAATCTTGGTGAAAAAAAATGAATAAAATAGGTTTAAAAATGAATGTGAAAATAGGTTTGGAGATGTCATACGCTTCTGTGAAATTACTTGTAGCAGCTGTTTAAAATTATTTTAGAATGGCTACACGATAATTTCCGAGTTTAAGGAAGGTACTTATTCTCACAAAAAGAAATGAAATAATTTCCTACTTAAATAAAGTCATCGCAAACCTATAGATAGTTTTCTGGATAGATAGCATTTTCCTTTTACGATTTTTCTAGATGGAGTTGTCTTTTGTCTAAAATGTGACACGAAATCTACATTTCCGTCCACGAGGCGCTATAAACAAGCCAAATTTGCTGAAAATGACCACTAAAAAATCAGCATCAATTATATATTTTTTTTATTCGGAAAACAGGAAATAACTCTTGGTCGTTTTATGATTCTTTTCTTTTTGAGGACAACTGTCTTGACGTTATAGTGTGACCAATAAAGAACATTATATTATCAGAACCATCATTTGAGCTTTACTAGGTCCCCAAGAAAGCAGGCATTTAGACAGGAAAGATATTACGGTAATAAAGAGAGGATACTGAAGGATGTTTTCTGGTTGTTTAATGCTTCTACTGATTCGAGTCGTTAATAATAGGTCCCCAAGAAAGCAGGCATTTAGACAGGAAAGATATTACGGTAATAAAGAGAGGATGCTGAAGGATGTTTTCTGGTTGTTTAATGCTTCTACTGATTCGAGTCGTTAATAATCGTAGTAGAATATAGATTTCCTGTTATGCAAGCCGCTATTAAATCGCCGAAGATGAGCTACTCAAGTCTACAAAGAGATTCGATATAAAACGGGTCATCTCATCACGGGTTATCATTATTATCACCAACCCAAGGGGAAACTTCTATCACAACGAAAGTGGTCTTAAGCTAACGATTAGTAGTAAGCTAGTATATAGAGCAATGGCTTAAACTCTAACAATAATGACCACGGGTGTTCACCTGAGGTACGTCATAAAATGATCACAATAACATCATAACGATTAAATGCCGCGCGTGTATTTCTCCAAAGCTGGTCGAATATCTTAACAATAGTGAAAGAAAAAGAGACAAAAGCTGGTTCACCAAAGTAAAATTTTTACGAGACTTCCAAGTACACACGTGAGTGCACTTATTACCAAAACCAATTTAAATGGACTGTGAAATGATAAAAATCTGTAGCAAATTTCCACAAAGAAAACTAATATTTTTTTGGTCCAATTCAAACTATATCAAGCTATTAAACTCACCGGCATGATTTCCGCGAGGTCATCAATGGTAGGATCTCTAGTCACCCCTACAGCCGCACTATCTAAAGGTGGTACAACTGGAGGGGAGAGTAGCTTACGGTAGCAAATCGAAGGGAAATGGAGATCAAGAATAATTGAATTGTACACGGCAAGGCCCATCAGAACTCCTATCAAAACAATTTACAAATCAACGCATGACAAACACAAAATACATCAATCTTTGTACGTATTTATGTATATGTTATCGTTAATTAATCCCGGCATCAAGTACACCCCAAACAAAATATTGTTTCTGTCTGATAGATTTTGACGTGGATTATATATATTGTTTACTTTTGTTTCTCTTTTACGTAATTCTAGTCCAGTTCAACAAGAAACAAAGTTTTCTCTTGGGGTACTTTTCACTCTAACTTTTCTTTTTATCCAAAAAAAACAAGGGAAGAGAGGCCCACTTGTTCTGGGGTGGCAACCGGGAGTAAAACAACAAACTTAATCTAACACCTACGAAAACCCCGGTTCTGTTCTGACGAATGTGATTCTACCCAAATGATGAAAACTGACAAGTGTTGTTACTCCTTCAACACTAATCGAATACTTTTTCTTGAAAGATTTCGCACTACAAACTTACATCCAAGTTTGATAATGCACTTCCTCCTTATTTCTGAAAAGTTAAAAAAGCTTTGCTGGTGGAAAGTCTAAACTTTCTCTCCCCTGCGTCATTTCCAATTAACGAAATACGAAGGAATATAAGTGTGTATATATCTAAATAAGTGAATCTTTAGGTGGAAATATTTGCATCCTGGATATTACGCTTCCAAAGCCTATACGAGATTCCAGCTATTTCTTAGCCAAAACTAAACTTCCACGATGCAAGGGATTAAAATGGGTTTAATTTATGTTTATATAAAGGGCTGAGAAAATAGAAAGGGTAACCTTTGCGTTTCTTATGACTTATGCACATTAATGTATTTAGTTTTAATTAAACTGAATTCGTCAAAGGATTTAGGATACAGCCACAAAACCAAAATCGTTTTCATGATGGATTATCCCCGAGCTTTAGTCAGAAGTGGAGTAGAGTAGATGAGTGAAACTGAGTTTATCCGTCTGATCTTTTCTGACAGTGTGAGTTAAACCACAAGATATATGATTTCCTACCAGTTCCAACTCTTTACCACCACCAGTTGGATTTACGTTGCGTAACGTAACCTAATGCGTTTATCAAATACTAAGTTTTGAGTAGACTAAAGAATAACTTTCTGAAGTAATATCTATTTCGCCCACTTTACAACAAACTTTTTGTCACTTTGTTATTTCTCGTTATTTCTGATTTCAATGAACCCTCAATATTACCAAATTGTGGTTAGAGTAAAAAGAAAGTTAAAATTGAGAAAGCTCTATTAAGACTTGCTATACGAGCAGAAACTTACATAAGGTCTTTATACACAATGCAAACTACCACATTGAAAATAATCTGGTGGTGATAGGTTACACAAGACGAATGTCATCATAGTTTGGCAAATTTTACTTTGGCAAATCCGATGATATAAAGTTTTATATTATCTAGGGCAATAGTACATTAGAAACGCTTATACCTAATCAAATTACATTTACATCAAAATTCAAAACTAAAGTGCCTTGTTACCAATTCGGAGCACCTTTTGTAATTCAACATAATCCATCATCATTGCGGAAAGGGGTTTAAGTCTTACTACTGCATTCATATTTTTACAAAAACCCTGTAGATTTGAAAGGTTGATGAACGTCAATTAAATACTCGAACTTTGATTGAACGCAGTGTCGA
>JAANSQ010001650.1:0-14349 GCA_036850885.1 Lepidocyrtinus dapeste
GTCATTTTAATTTTGTATTAAAAAGCCAGTATTCGTATCCTTTACATTATGAATGACTTTTAGCATGTATGGGGCCGCTGCCCCCCGGTGGTATATTTTTCTTCAGCCTTTTTTACATGTGTGCGTAGGGTTATCAGATAGAAAATCTTACATAAGCAGAAAACGTTACCTTGTCAGATATGTACATTTTCAGTCTTACTGACTTCAAATTTGACTAGCGTTTTCTTAGTGTAGAAATCTTGCAAATCATGATGATTTAATTTCTAATCATTCCTGCCAGAATCGTTAAATTCAACTCAAGTCAACGCCATCCAAACACGGAGAGCTTGAATTTTGTATTGTAGAATGCAAGCATGCATCGTTTTATAGTGAATTACATATTTGAAAAACAACCTGCGTAGTACGTATTTGTATTCTTAAGTTTACATACATGTTCATGCATGCATGTCTTGGCTTTAGTCCTGCACCCCTTTTGAAATGTGACCTTATTTGAATGCCTTCAAAAATTTCTTGCTTGTTTTGATTGATAACATGTATTTTTTGGAGCAGTATCTTCTTGAGCATTACATCTTATGAAAATTTCTACTCTCTTTTAATATCTTTTCGCAAGCAAAATGTCCTAGTCTAAAAATAATCCCTCATCTCAAGTCACCCCTGGTTGTACATTCTTTGTGGAACTTTTGTTGGCCACTCGCCATAATCAATTATTCAATCGGTTTATGAAGATTCCTGAAATTGTAAAAAAAAACTTTGTTTCTTTTCCAGTGCAAAGCAAAGCAGTACGATAAGGGGATGGGGTTGCCCCCATCCCCAGATGGATGGAGTTCTTGATTCGGGTCTATTCAATGAACCGTCACTAGAAATGATAATGTCAGTGTCAAGTCATCTGAGTTAGTAATTCTTTTCAAGAAACAAAAACGAAAGAAAGCTATCGTACTTTTCTATTTGCAAGGCATAAAGGCAGTTAAAATTTAAAAAAAAGATTTATAGCACTCAAAAACTTTAACCGAAAAAAAAAGTTTTCAAATTTCTCTCATACTTTGTGTTTTACGTTCTCTGCTGAATAGGAAAAGGTACATAATGAATTTAAAATGAGAAAAAGGTTTTGGTTCTGTCTTCATAAGTACAAAAAAGCTAGAAATTGTTATTTTTCACGAAAGTTTGTAAAAAGTATTTTGGCATTCCTCTTGTTTGTAAAACTCACATTGCCCCTTGTAAAACAACGAAAAATGGTATATATTCCCTATTACGTTAAACTAATTTAACGATTGTTGAACTTTTGCAAAGATACCTATTATTTGTCAGCATACATAGTCCAAAAATAATTTTGCATAAGTTTAATAGTGTAAAAGAATACAAAAATACTGTTATTGGTAATACCTTTCTGTAAGAAGTCTTGTATGCCAGCAGGAATGGTTGTTGCCTGTGGCAAACTTGGCAATCTACCACCTTCACTTTGTTGATAACTCAGACTCACTCTGCGAACACTTGAAGCTCTCTTAGCTGAAGCTTGAAGCTGCTCCAACTTTTAAGATACTGATGATGGAGCTTAAGAAGCCAGCCTCTTTTATATCCCCCAAAACGTTGAAAGACGTCATTAGTCTTTGGATTCTAACAGGTCGTCTTATCCCAAATGTTAATCTTGATTGGGGGGCCGCTGCCGCTATGAGAAAAAAGCATAGGTTTTACTAGGGGTTCGGATTATTATCATTAGGAAGTTATACACATCAACCCGTCTATGAGTTAATCATTTGGTTAACATGTACATGATTTTAACTGAAATTATGCATACGTGTTTCCATAATTTTGTATCAGTACATGAAAGTATTTTTGTTTGCAAGCTTCATCATGATATTTCACAGAGTTGCATTTGCAGTTTTTGAATATCCACTTTACAAATAAGAAAAAAACGTTGACTCTGACCACACCACATTAAGCAGCTCAGTCGCCTTATTTGGAGGAGTAGAAACTCATTATTGCTTGGTTGAGCTGAACATGCGAAACTATGTAACGGTATTAATTTTGCTCTGTCTGTCTGTCCGGGCGAATAATAACTCTCGGACTGGGTAGACTGATCGACTTCAAATGTTATACGTTTAACGTTTGGAACTTATCACTCAAATTTGAAGTATGTGGTGCATGATGAATGGTTTTTAAAATGAAAATCTTGATTATGAAGCAATGAAACGTTTAAATTTTTACGTGTTTGAATCGGATCCTGATGCATTAAGGGTAGATAAAGATAAATTTCATAAAAGATATTTGATTTATTTCAAACGTTGCGACTCTTTCAAAATATATTTTCAGCTAAGTTTTAAAACTTTTATTACTATTCTGCTTACTGGCAATACTGGCATCTGTGGCAACTTGAAGCTACCTGCATATAAACGATCTGTTATAATCTATATAGATTGACATGAAACATTTACAGTTATAATTACATTACATGCTACCACTAGAAGATAAAGATGAACATAAAAGAGTTTTCATGTACCCTATTATTCTAAGTAGTATTCTAAGTATTACTCACGAAAAATACAGATGAGCGATTTCCTAATTCCTATCGTATCTACTATCTATTTTCATAATGATTTCCCAACAATATGTATTATATGTACTAGGTGGCTACGTCAGTATGATGGTCTTAACATATTTATTTCAAGAACCGTTCATTTTATTTTTTATCACGTAGGCCTGGAAAACAGATTGAGTTTTTGCATCAAAGAGAAAACATTTCATTTTACTTCCTCTTCCAACTGGTAGGTGTATGACGGGTTTGCATTATGAGTTTTTTTTCGATCAGACAAGAAATGTAAATGAAACATGCAATTTTACTGCCCTCCTATTTTATAGGTGTTATAAATTCGAAGAGGTGGAACAGCATATGGTGAATACGTTTACACTATTTGGTTATGCGCAACGCTTTAGCTTGACGGAAACGGAGAACGAGGGGAACAAGCTTAATGAGATTAATAACATGCCCAAGTTTATACATAAGTATTCAAATTATATCGAATCGGATACGAAACTCTACCACATTTTTAGGAAAAGACATTTCTACTAGTAGTAAAGTAAAGTAGTTTGTCTGTTCTCTCAATATGGTATCACTTTTTCTGATTCTGTCAAAGCATTATCGCGCTACAAGACTTGGTCAAGAGACGCTGCTCTGAAATACAGAATTTACTTTCGTTGGAAAAAGAGGCAATTATCTTTGACTGAATACATGTCCACAACAACAAACAAAATATGACCACTTATGTATATGCACTGAATGATTTACTAAAAGTAGGTTTATCTTATTTATCTAAGTGACTAATTTTCTTATTGTTGCAGCATCCTACCACAACGTATTAATCGCCTTGAAGTTCATTAAACTTATCCCTTTTGTCTAAGTAGGGTTTTATCAAAATTATAAGTCAGAGTGTAAGAAGCTGAAAGCTTATGATAAAAAAAAATTTGGTTTTGGTTCATGATAATATTCTACTTGGGAAATGAATCATATCGCGGTAGATATCCATAGTATATCTTTCAAGTATTGTGCTAGGACCTATTTGGCGATTTAGTATTGATATGGCACTGTCAACTGTAAATGTATTCTGACCTTTTTTGTTTCGTCTCCTTTAATAGCTTTGCTTTTATCATTTGCTTGCACTTGAGTACCCACAATTCCAATTCATGTATGAAATTTTAAGTCTTTTCTCAGTTGGCTCATTTGAACTAACACTTAAAATGAGAGCCAAGAGCCAGAAAGGGTAAGGGAAATGAAATTTTCTCAACCACTCACAAAGCTTCCAGAGCTAAACAATTACACAATTTTTTTTCTGTCACATATTAACTTTTCGTATAGATCAAGAAAGAATAAGAACGGACAAATCTTCATCCTTGTAAAAGATGCGTCGTGCTACTGCTACTGGACGGATAAAAAAGTTTTCCCGTTGGTTTTATGGTTCCTTATCATGTCACATTTATTTTGTTCGATCTTCTGAGATGCAGGTGCAGGGTATAAAATTCAACATTGCATACAATATTCCATTTGGAAAACGCTTAGTCAAGTTGTGTATAGTTCTTAATAGTTTATTCCACAAACCGAAGCATTTGTCAAAGGAATGAATTCATATTCCATCTCTGAACTGTGAAAAAATGACATTCAGTTGTTTTATGACTGTACATGCGCAAAAACACTAGAACAAGTACAATAAATGAATATCGCACAAATATCTACTGTTTAATTATCGCATTGCTCATGCATGAGATATGCTTCCTTTGACATCTGAACGTGTTAAAAATAATTCATCCGCTATCTGCCTGCTTAAGCTTTACTGCCCATTAGATGTAAGGTTTCTAAAACGCTATGTATCACTTCTTAATGATTGTAAAAGACAAGTTTGAGATTTGTGCATAGTGCCTATGCTTATGCGGTCCTTTGATGCATTATAAGATTTATGCAGAAGATTTTTGTCATGTTCAAGACAACATAGCATTCTTCCCCTACATGGCCAATGATTTACCCTAAGCTTTTTACTCAAGTCAGTTCAGATATTGAATTTTTTACGTTGACTTTATTTAATGACATCAAAAAAGAGATAACAAAACTGGAATATAGCAAAGATAAGAATCTTTTATGTCTATAGTTGCCCCATGGATTCTTTGGATTACAAATAAATTGCGTAAATTACGTTGGTTCTTTACACTCGATCCTCGACGTCATTCATGTGTAAACATTCTGAGTTGCTGTTTCAACTAAAGAAAGATACTTGTTCATCGGTTACAAAAATATTTAGTTGATAGCAACATCGGCTAATTCAGACTTTGACCCAGAAATAGCCTCAGCGTCTCCTGGGAATGTTTGATGAAATAGTGAATAATCTATTGTCCTAAAGCCGGAGCTGGTCTTTGTAGATGTAAGATCCGCAAATCGTCTTCCCCACAAAACCTTAAATATTGATTTCTTCATTTAGTCGCTTGAAAATTTCTGAAATGGTACATAAAATTAAAATTTTGTCATTACCTCAGAGGGAAGATATGAAGACCTTGCTTGAACATTTAACCCAGTAGACTCAACAATCCCCTCGAGAACAATTATTATTTCGAATGTATTATTTAGTGAACTCATGTCTTCCCTACTCAAATTTTTTAACGGACTACATTCTGTAATTTCATGAATCACCGTGGTGGGCCAAAAAAGTAAAAGACGGTTCTTTCTTTCACCCTCTCCTGCCACGGATAACTCTTCCTGGTGGTATGCAATCACTTCACCCTCAACGGTGGTCCGTTTGCGAATTAGTTGTGCTGTAATACGAGCCTCCAGCAAATGTGATTTTCTCATGTCTATTAAAATTAATCAAAGAAACTATTAATTTACTGATTACATAATATTTGCGACGAATGCATGTTTTATTCTCACCAGCAACTCTAAACATAAAACACAAAATGCCATCCCGCTTATTAATCACCGCGTGCTTGCTGAACATTATCGTTTCGCTGCGCTTCTTTGCACGAGAGATTTTAACAAAGACCATTCCTACCATCATTCCTTCCAAGATGACGCCAACAATAGACTGAGCACAAAACAAAATTATTGCTGAGGGACAGGTTGCGGTTAATTCATAAAACCCATATCCTGTTGTATGCTGTGTTTCGACACTGAAGAGAAAGGCAGTAGTGAAATTTTCAATCCCTGTGATACATGGCATCCACCCATCTTCTCCAAAATGGTCAAGATCTCCATGAATGTATAATATTAGATACCAAAGTAGTGCAAAAACTAAATTGAAGGCGGAAATAAATTACAAATTATAATTAATTTAATATGCCTATGTGATTTTCAAACATTACATTCACATACCCAGCCAAGATCCAAAATATACTAAGCAAAAGGCAAACAATGTCCATCTCCATTGCGCCTCCACCCTTCACAAAAACCAAAGAAGTCTCTTATTTAAAAAAAATCGGAGTGGTTTTCATTTCAGGGTTCCAGATCATCGGATAAACTTACAGGGTCGTAAATATATCAGTCAAGAATTTCCTTTTTTGCTTGGCCACGTTGGTAGGAACATAATTACAAATCCCCTCCTTCGTCACAGCTCTATCAGGACTTGAAAATCTTTTATTGGGTTTAGGAGATACCCCTACCTCAATGTCGCTGTGTTTATTTTCTAATTTCTTAAAAAAAAACAGTTTTCCCAGTATATAATATTTTTGAGCACTCTCACAGCACATACAGTCTATCGTTTTCAACTGAAATTCTATTCTTTTGGATTTCCATTATTGAGAGGACAAGTCTACATATACATCTGCAAAGTATCTCAGTTTCAACATCTTTTTTTATTACGATTTTTACGGTCAAATTGTTTTTAAGCTGCTTAAAAATCGTCGTGAGGAAAATGCAGAGAAAAAAATATCTAAATGTGGTTGGTCTGGTTTGACACACATTTTCAATTAAAAGTTTTTTAACCTTTCTACTGCAGTAAAACTCAGACAGATCTTTAGAACCTTTTTTTTCAAGAGCTGGAAGGTCATAAAGTAAAGTTAATATGCTAAGCAAGCAAATACAAACCAAGCAGTTTTCATTCAAATACATGCATAAAAAATTTGGAATGTAAAATCTGTTCAGAAATGAACACTGCTGCTTTCATGCGATATGAAACATTAGCATCAATTAATCCCACTCAGCTTTGAACTTGAGCTAATGTAAATTCAATTCAAATTCAATTCATTCAATTCAGTTACAGTTATTTACTCAAATATCTTTTTAAATTTAGGCCAGTGTGTCCTATCATCCTGTTTAAATATGCAAATGTGCCATATTTCATTCTAAAATGCTAATATTAATATTAAAGTGTACACTTTCGGTCATTTTGTTTTCGTGGGTATGATGTGCGTACGTTCTCACATGGAGGTGAGTGTCTGAAGAAAATAATCTAAGAAAAAGAATTAAATAATTTTGGAATGTAGATTTTACTCTGGTGAATCGGGAAGAAAATGGATATATCCTCCAGAAGAGGCGACAAAGTCGGAGTCAAGTTAGTTTTAAAAATTGAAAATTGTAAGTTTATAAGTGGGTTTAATGCTACTAATGAGCTAATTAATATAATTGAATTGAATAACATAATAGAGTTAGAATAAATAAAATTAGTGAATAATGTACTACAGAAATAAAACGTAAAAAATCAAGCCTATGCAAATTATTAGCGACAATGCATCTTTGCTGCGTGTTTTAATCACCATATGCATTCAGCGTATTTGGACATAAACCTGTACAATTTATAATGCATTATGTGTTCGGCATGGCATTAATACGAAAATCTGCACAAGTAGGCTAAGTCAAATATGCATAAAATTTTCGACACAAGTAAACCCCTCTATTCTGCAGAATTCGGCAGCATTTTTTATGCATATACGAACTTCTGCATGACAGTTTTTCCGAATCCTGTGCGATTCGGCAGACACATTTTTACACGGGAACGACCTCCTAACGGGGGCGTGCGTCATTTCAATGGAATAATAAAACACAAAGACGGCATCAACCTTTGGGAGGATGTGCGTCATTTTAAAAGAAACCAAATTCCAACGACCTCTTAGTGGGGTCGTGCGTCATCACATTTATTAAAAGTGTATTCATAGATTGATTGAGATATGCATCTCGCATCAATGTGCGATGTTCATGGAAATCTTGATGCATTAAACTGTAAGACGTAGACATTCTAGATCATTTGTTCATTAGACAGCAAAAAATATTCCTGTTAACAAAAATTGGATTTATGCTTTAACCGCCCTGATGAAAAATATAACACGATGGCTCGAAAATCGTAGGAGATTTTCTCTGAAATTTAAATTATATTGGCATTTAAAAAGAAACGATAGGGGGAACGTCTTTAGAAATTCTGTTTTTAACGGTTGTGGACAAAATCATTTCAGCGAATATTGTACTTCTTAGGCAAGATATTTTTTAAATGTATTCTTAAATATAAGATTAAAGATTTAAAAAACTTCGAATTTGGGGAATCTGAGACCTGACAGTATCTTTTTAATAGTTAACATTGCGCATATACTTTGTATTCAATATTTTAAAATCCCTTCCCTCCATCCATACATCCATTGTTTCTCTCTTTTACTTGCCTGATTTTGGTCCTGACTCTGGAATTCGAAATGATCCTAATACGTTTTCCTAGTTCAAATCTTCAAACTGTAACTAGAATCCAACTGTACAACAAGCCAGCGAAATATCTTTTTCCTTTATTTTATGGTAGCTGGGGTAAAGTACTGTAAAAATGCCTCTGCTGCGCGGCTGGAAAAACCACCGGATGCAATATATTCATTTTCCATCCTCAAGTCAATCTCTTTCTCGGTGCCTTTATTCCACTCATATGTAACTCTATCATGAAAACCTAGGAAAAAGTATAAAAAACAGAATTACTTCATGATATGAACAGTATGGTTTAACCTACCCAGTGGAAACTCCAAGAACTAGAATGTCTAGAATAGTCTGTATTGTTTCTTATTTTAAAAAGGAGTTTTCGTTTGTTTTACTTCAGAGTTCAAAGAGTTTGTTTTTTGAAGGAAGATTTCGAAGTCATAAATATTAGTGGAATGTGACAATTACTTCTCATTTCTATTTTTAGGAAAGGATAATATTTGAAAAGCATTTTTTTTCTCTTTTAGTTTATCTCATGATTAAAATATGCCATTTAGTTGAATGTTTTTTATAGCATTTGCTTATCTTATAACATATTATATTACCAGGAACTCGCAACAGCAACATATATAGTCTCTTTCGGCGACAATGAAATTGACAGGTAATAAAAAGATTTTCGAAACTTAACCTAACTTGACCTTCCCTCTACCACGCACCTTTCTTCCTGGCTGGAGCTTTGGGTCTAAGTGATTTTAAACATTAATCAACGCCTCTTTATTGTCTTTCCCCGTCGAATTGACTTTGACGAAAGAAAATTTTAGGATACCATCCATCTGCATACCCAAGCAAACGTGAATAGCAAGAAAAGAAACAAAGATATTGAGATGTTTTGTCTGTCCGGCATAAGAAATGCGGGAATAAAAGATTTGGTTTTGGTTTGGCTAAATTCTATTTCAGATGTTTTCAATTTTTTATGAATATTGTGCACGTGTGAGTTTGACAATCTAGCCATTCTTCGATTTTTACACTATGAATTAGATGGAGTCAAATTTATATAATTACCAGAAAGTAGTATGGCGAAGTCAGTTAACTTTGAGTATTTTACTTGCCTAATTTGCAAGAAATATTTCCATACTTTGTGGAAAGCTGAGCAACATGTCAAGAAGCACGATCAGGAGAATGGCGTGGAAAAGACTGGGTATGATAATCTTAAAACCTTATTTCGTATTTTTAATTATGAATTACTGACTTATGGACATGATTAAAATACACTTGTGGGTATTTCAGTTCCATTAGCCAAAACGTGACAAAAAGAGGAATGCTTCCAATAGAAAAAGCATCCTTTAAGGAGTGCTACATTCCCGTCGTTAAGAATCAGATTGATCCAAAGTTCCTAGAGCAGTATGAAACGGTTATCCCGAAGGAAGAAGAGAATCCTGAAGACAGTTCGCTGTTTGAGTCAAACACGACTCGGCAACCGCGCAAATGCCGAGTAAAAGCGGAAGCAAAGATTCGTAGAGTCGCTGCCGCATTAAAAATACCGGAGCATGTGGGGTCTGAATCTGATGGAGACGGGGAGGACGACGAATATGAGTTTCTACAAAATCTACTGGAAAGCGATGATGAAGATAAGGAACATCTTGAATATAAACCGCAAAATTTAAAGTACAAACGGACCAGACATTCCAAGTATCAAAGGAGTGAAAGAGCCGGCGCCGACGGTCAATTAAAGTCTACGAAACGAACTAAAAGTCAAGGAAATGGCGAACAGCACATAAAGTGTAATTTTTGTACCGCGACGTTTCATTCTGTTATGTTTCGCACTCGTCATATCCTTAGGAAACATCCTGACCAGGCTACCTTGTGTCCAGTGCCGGATTGTAAACAGCTTTTCGTTAATTATACTAGTTTGAGAAAGCATCTGAACCTTCATCTCTCTGCAGAGGAAGAGGAAAATGCGGAAGAATCTAAACAATCTTCTAAACTCTCGTGTAGATTTTGTTTGTCTCCGACTGGATCTAAGAAAAACCTGGAAATGCACTTGAAGGAAAAGCACCTTTCCTTTCTGAACAATTTCAAGTGTAGATTCTGCGACTTAATGACTTCAAAAGAGGATGGGTTTAAAGTGAGAGGATATATACGTCATTTATTACTGCAGCATCTGGAAAACTTGGATCCTCATGGGGAGAGAAAGGCGGAGGCTCTCCGACTAAAACAAATATACTCTGGAAATCTCAATGAAGAAAAATTTAAATGTGAAAAATGTGGAATAACATGTATCTCAAAGAAATCTTTAACACACCACAGAGCGGTTTGTTCCAAAAACTATGAAAAGCTTAAATTTTCATGTCCAAAATGCCCCAAGAGGTTTAAAAGCTTGAGTAACATAAAACGACACCTTACATTGCACCTGGAAAATAACCCGCACAAATGTCACATTTGCGATCGCGTATTTAACAGTGATTATAATCTAAGGAGACATAAAAGAAGACATGATGCTCCGGATGAAAGAATCCAATGTCCTCTTTGTCAGGTCTCTTGTACGGATAAATATAAAATCGAACGGTGAGTCGACACTTAATTTCCCAAAGAGAAGATAGTAAAGTTAACTGGTAATTAACTGTTTAATATTGATTTTGTTTAATTATCTCAAATATAGGCACCTTCGCGACTGCCATAAACCAGAAGAATTGGAGGGTCGCACTATGTCCAACGTTAACTCGAAAAGACTAAAGGCGGCGCACTTTAAGGGTGGCGGATTCTTTCCGAGAAGAGCAGGAGTAAAAGTTTGTCCTCAAATCAAGAAGGAGGAATCCTTGAAAATTGAAGATGAAGCTATAAATGAGATACACCTCACGGACAAAATCGTTCTTACATCGGAGGGGGAGGCAGTTCATATAAAAGGCGAAGTTCTAAGTCCAGATAAAAGCGCAGACTCACATCAGTCGAGTAATTTACAAGAAAGTAAACCATTAGACTCTACTAGAACTTACCAGTACCACGCTGGCAATTCCTTTCCCTGTTCACATTGCTCCGCAGTCTTTACTCGTGCATGGACGCTACAACTACACTTATCAGCATTTCACCAAAAAACGATATTAGAGGAAGTGAGAGAACCTCCAGAAGTAGGGTCTGATCAAGTGCTCCTCATGTGTGGTACGTGTGCTTATCCAGCAAAAGACAATGAAGATTTACAGAAGCATATTCGAACAACTCATATGACCGAAGAGGACAAAAAAAGGAGGAAGAAGTTACTACGTTTCGTGCATAAATGTACGAAGGGTTGTGGAAGATGTTTCGAAACAGTGGAGAAATTGAAAACCCATGTTGAACAAATCCACGAAAGGTTACGTAATCACTTTTGCGAAATCTGCAAAAAAGGCTTCACAAGTGAAAAATATTTAGAAAAGCACATAAATAGGATGCATATGGAGAAGAAACAATGTCCCATTTGTAAACGGATGCTTGGCGCAGTGGTTTTTTCCGAACATATGAAACATCACGAATGGAAGAAAACCAAGAAATTCAAATGTAATTTGTGTATGGACCAGTTTGCGTCAATAGGGTCATTAAAAAGGCATATTGATTGTATACATTTGGGAAAACCATTGAATAAATGGCCTTTGAGGAAATGCCATCCTCCTTCCAGTGAACCAAAGAAGAAAGAATGGTTTACTTCTTTGTTACAAGCTCAAATTAATCCTAAGAAAGATAAAGGTAGTGCAAATAATCTTAACTCAAGTCAGCCAATAATGCAGGTCGATCCTGAAGAGAATGTTCAACTTACCCCAGAAAAGAATGAGAATGATAAGCATGAAAATATGATAGCCGTTGAAGATGAGGGGAACCCTGCAATTTTAGGATTTTGAACGATGTGGATAGACCTTAAAATTACAATTTTGTTAATATAAATGTTATTACCTAAATTAAATAAGTTACTGCATCGTTTGTACTGTTGTTTATGTTATCATGATTTCAAACAATCGGTGACTTGTGAAGAGTCTATGTTATTTTGGTAGTTGTTATACAATGCTTTTCATCGGCATTATAAAATTAGGGATTTAGTAAATGTCAGAGAAAGCCACATTAAGCAGGCAGGATGAATGTGATGCATAAAGAATGAACGGATCTTTGCTCAAAGCCAGTAGCAGTAGTCAAACATGAAATACCTAAGGATTCTCTCCTTTTTAATGCAGTACAGCTACAGCTTACAAAAACATGTGCTCTTGTTTGGGGTTTTCACGAAAAAAAAAATTAAATTAAAAAACTGGTATAATGGAACAGATTCAACGATTTCCGGGGAATGAATTTTTGTAAAGATTTTAGTAGGAGAGTCAAGTATACAAAAGGATGGTTTTAAAGAAGTTTAAAATGGGAAAGTGAAAGTTATTTGCATATGTTAAAATGTCATTTGTAAGCACTGTATACGCACACACTGGAAAAATGTCGAACGTTTATTTTAAATGTCTGGTTTGCTCGACTTATTTCTCTTCCTTATGGAAAGTGGAAAAGCACTTGAAACGTCATGAAACTGATCCGCCTGTGCAAGGGTAACTAATAAATTAGAAATCTCTATGATGAACCGTTTTCTCCAGTATCTTAATTCTTGAGTTTTATGTCTTATCTAAGTAGAACTTCAGCCGGCAGTATAAGGCGGGGAATGCTTCCCATCAAGAAGATCATATTTAGTAGTTGTTACATTCCTGTAGTAAAAAATCAAATTGACCCTGCCATCCTGGAACAGTATGAACAAAAAGATGATGTCTGTACGCTCGCTATCCCTGCCGTGGGTACTACATTGCAGTTATCAACTAAAGTTAACAAAAATGTGGGAGGTAGACTTGCGCGTAGATCGAGAATCAAAGCAGCAGAAAAAATTCGGAAAGTTAGTGCTATTCTGAAGATAGCAGAAATGGAAGAGGTGCCTGCAGGAAATACAAAGTATTTCAAGGGTAAAATTAACATTGGGGAAGAGGAAACTGATAGTGAAGATGATATTGAGTTTAACTGTCCACCAAAGAAAATCCGACAAACGTCGAGGAAAAAGAAATATAATGATGACGCTGATTTCCTGCCACCTCCAGAGCTTTCCGATGAGTGTGAAGATGGGGATGATTCTGCTCCTGAAATTCCAAAGGGACAACAAAAACCGAATTCCTTGAAGGAAAATCCCAGCTTGAATAAAAAGAAGGAAAAACGCATAACAAAATGGAGGGGAGTCATAATAAAATGCGAGTACTGCAAAGAGTCAATGCCCAAAGTATGTCGCAGGCGTCATATCCTGGAGAAGCATTTGGACGTAGCAAAAACAATTCGCTGTCCTTTGAAAGCCTGCAACCGTAGATTTTTACAGTTTGTCCACGCTAGGTCACATCTCAATACACATTGCCTTGCCGAGAAACATGATAACGAACCTGAGCTAGAAAAACATTGGGATGTAAATTCCAAACAAAACCGAAGCAACTTTGATAACCGCAGACTGGTAGACTTCTTCACTTGTAAGTTTTGCTTGATGTGCTGTGGTTCCAGGGAAAATCTGGAGGAACATTTAACTGGGAGGCATCCCTCTCTAGCAGACGAATTGAAATGTCCCTCTTATGGGATGTAAATTCCAAACAAAACCGAAGCAACTTTGATAACCGCAGACTGGTAGATTTCTTCACTTGTAAGTTTTGCTTGATGTGTTGTGGTTCCAGGGAAAATCTGGAGGAACATTTAGCTGGGAGGCATCCCTCTCTAGCAGACGAATTGAAATGTCCCTCTTGTGATCAAGGTGAAAGTGAATTTGGGAGTAAACTATTCAACTATTTCCAACACATTGTGAACTACCATGTGGAAATGATTGATCCATTTGGAGAGAGACAAGCAATAGCAGAAAAGGCCAAATTGGTGTCTAAAGAAAAGTCCCTAAAGTGTGATAAGTGTGAAAAGACATTCTGGAACAAGAACGATTTAAGGAGACATATCGAGAACCATGATAAAGTGAGAGAGAGTATCGACGCAAAAATAAATCTATGTCCGATTTGTAATAAAGGCTTTAGCTGCCGGACAAAACTTAGGGGACACATCACCCTCCATGTGGGTAATAGTCCGTACGTCTGCGATTTTCCGACCTGTGGTAGAAAGTTCACCAGTAAAGACTGCTTGGTTCGGCATAAACTACTACACTTGGATAAATGTCGAAGAAAACGTCACCATTGTACACTCTGCCCCAG
>JAANSQ010001651.1:0-14348 GCA_036850885.1 Lepidocyrtinus dapeste
TAAAATCACCTGCTGGGTTCTAAAAGTCAATAAGCTAAGTAGATTACTGGAAAAATCAAGCAGAAGTACACCAAAAAGAGACTAATAAAATCTCATTAAACCAAGGTATTTTTTAGAATTTTTTTGAGTCGCAACTATCTGAACACTTCCATTTCATTTTCTGGAGAAGCATAAAAATTCTACAGCCTTAGATTTTTTTACAGAAAAAAACTTTGTTTGGAGCAAGTCACTAGAATCACATCAAAACATGACATACGCCACTCTGTAGTATTTTTGCCCGTGCTGTTTGCCACTAAACTTGATAAAAAAGCAGTTCCTGTTTAGCTATGGGGACTTTGGTGGTTGGTGGTTTTTGGTATTGAATTGATGTCCTTTTACATTTTTCTGGCCAGGCTTTGCATGTTATGCACATTTAACTAGTTGCTGTTCAAGCATATTCTCCCAAATCTCCTCGTTATTTCCGTCATTCTACTTTAGCGAAGCAACTTTTCATACGAGTTTTTTGTTCCCGGAATTTTTCTACACTTCCTACATTTCTGTATTCCTAGAGTATTACCATAGTATATGCTCATGTCATTATCTTTTGAGGTTCATAGAAAAAACGATTTTTTTTTCACTAAAAAAGGAAACACTTTCTACAATGGAAAAAAAACCTTCAATAAATAATATCCTTATTATTTAGGTACTTTCTTTTTTACCGGGGAAGTAATGGCATTTTGAAATAGTATTAGTAAATATATAAACTCTACTTTGCCCACCAAAAGTAGTTACTAATGTGATAATAAGGTGCTGGTGAAGGGGAAAGACTGGTTTAGGCCATGTGTGCAATATGTTTCAATGACCTTTCATAATGCAGAGGTTGCCTTTTTATACAAAAACATGTGCAGCCATCATAGCCTTCTTGTAATTTTATTATCCTTTTGGAAAATAATGAAGCGAGGGAAAAACTTCATTTGGAGCTAAAGATAATTAGTTTGATTAGTTTACCGTAAAAATTTTACCTCTTTTTATTGTTGAAGAGTATATTGCTTATACATTTATGTATTAATCTAATCTTCCGATAGACATCTTGTTTTCGATTCGTTAAAATAATTGGATGAAAATCAAACATAGTCCAAGTGTTACTTATTTAGTACATTTACTTTGAAAGAGGTGTTTCTAGAAAATCTATTGTCTGCACAGAAAATGCCAGGCACTAAAATGATGCTTATGTAACCTGAAAATTTTCCTAGTACAGGAAACTATTTCGATTAATTTTCAACTTTTTATACGGAAGTAGCACATTTATTTAAACTTTCCTGTAGCAGATTGAATTTTAATTTTCTAGAGAAAGCAATCGGAATAATTTACATGTAAGAATACCGGTGGCTGGTAAAGACAAATTTAGGTTACGCGTGGCAAAATACCTGTATTTTCTTAGGAATTGAATTTTGCCTTCTTATTAACTCGGCCGATTCAATCATTTCTCTATAACATAAAATTACTTTAAAATGTAAATCGGAGTTGGTTGTATACAACAGAAAACTTTTAAATGTCCTCTTGCAAAACTGTAAAGTACGTAGAAAGATGTATAAAACATTTTACCCTGTTTTATATTATCCTTTGTGAAATTTATATAAATTGGAAAACTTTTTTATCAAGGACTATAAGTACAAAATCAGGGATGCTTTCTTGTTTACATTAAATCAGTTCTGCATCTTACATGCAAACTAAGAAAATGACTTGATGGCTCAGATTTCTTCCCCCCTTGAAGTGTGTCCCCCTTTCAGAGTGATATATTTCAACTACGCAGGGGCTGATTTATGAAATGCATGTCACAACAGCAAATTTTAACGAATTCACATTTCTAAACTTTTCTCTCTACAGTTTTCTTTACGTTCAACAATTTCAAAGCGGAATTACTATTCGAGCGACTTCTAAAAAGCTCAGCTTGAAAGAATGTTGTTTAGTTTGAGCCCAAAAACCGGAACATTTATGTTTTTGTGTCAACTGCTGCATGAATGTCGTTTTTCCCTTGCAACTTAAATTGTAAATCTGAGGAAGACAAATGCAATGTTAAATAATTGACTTTTTTGTTGGAATAAACTGGCTTTCTTGCATAATCTAAACAAATGTATAAAAAGGTGGATGCGTAATGATGCGACGGTGACAAAGTGTCACTTAAAACACAGAGCATTGTTGCAAAATAAAATGAATGCTCTTGTGACCCATCCAGTGGTAAAAATACTCTAAAAACTTTTTTTAATTCACTTGATGTTTTGCTTTTAACTATTAGTTTAACTCTTGCTTCGTTGCAACTAAGCATGCATTTTGGGCATTTGCACACATCCAATCATTCTCTTAGATTTCTTATTCTTGTTGATGGGTAAAGTTTAGCTGATTGGTATTCATTTCCCTCCCTTTAACTCGCCAATTTTTCAACTCTTTTTTCGTGAATAGTGTTTATCTGGTTTGTTTGCGACTATAGTGCTAAAGTCTAGTAGCGATGATAAAGATAATATAATACCTCAAGGGGAAAAGGAGGCGTTCCCTATTTAATCATGGAAAGAGGCGGATGGCTACCCTTCACCGTAAACAATTCTGCTGATATATTTTTCAATACTGCTTGCATCGAAGAAGTTATCTCAACGTGTGCAAGTTCTGAACTTTCCCTTGTGGAATATTAATAGGTAAAAAAGGTTTCTCTCTTCATCTAGCTTCTAGAGGAGGAAGATGAAATGGTACAATTCCAACGGGACTAATATTCCTTCCATCCCCATACATAGTTCACTTTGAGTTTTGAGGTTGTACAGTTCGTGGCAGTGTCGGATTCTCTGGTGGGTTTGCCTAGACGAAAACCTATTCAACCTTAACAATGGTTTTTGTAGGAATCTGGCGGAAAAGTTGTAACTTTCAAGGGAGTGTTCATTCAATGAGCAGAAATCCATTAAGGTAACTTATATAACGCAAAATGGGTAATAAAGAAATAGGAAGAGACAAAATGTGGTAATATGGTAGGCAGATTTTTTTTCATTTCCTGTACACGCTCAAAGTAAAAGTTCAAGTTTAGGAATGAAAAGGGAATGAGGTAAAGTTGCCATTTGCCTTGCCATTATGCAAATTATGAGCATTAGAAGGAAACAGGGAACATTGACCTGGTGAACTCTCAAAAGACTTCCAAATTGCGTAGAACATTACATTTTCCTAGCATTTTACAGGACAATGAACTTGGAATTCGAAAACTTAAATAAAGTGATGTAAAATACTCTCTGAGTGCTGCGCGAAACAAGTAAAAGTTAAAAAATGTTTTCATTGTAGAGCTTGTCTAGAAGTAAGAAAACTGATGTTTTGTCGGTTAGTATTTAAAAGCAATTTGGTGTGCACACATTACTGTCAATAATAGGATTCATGAACGAATAGAAGTTTACGTAGAATATACCTGATTACTATTTATACCTCAATCACTGATTGAAGCTTTCACTTTAACTTTTGAAAATACACGTGACAAGTTTAATCAACAAAGCCATTTATTTTTAAATTTCCAGGAATCCTAGCCAAATTCTGTATAAATTAAATTCAATACATAGTTGAAACGCCTGCTACAGTTAATAAATGCACAGCAGAAATTATTGGATGCGTGAACTGCAGTAAACGAACTTAATTCCCTGCTGTCCTTCGGCATTTCATTAAATATTTGCATTCAATGAACGGTTGTGCATCTTGAAAAATTAAACTATTGGGACGGTATCAATTCTGGAATATAGAGCTACCTACACAACGCCAAACATTTCTAGGAACAAAAACGTGAGACCCTTCAGGTATCTTGTTTCGAGGAAGATCAAAAACCAAGTCTGAATCGTAAGTAAACAAGATAACACGGCACGATCACACTGCGAGCTGAACAATTTTGGAACATTGACTCCATTAAAAGAAAGTCAAAATGACATCCTTGAACTAAGCTTAAAAATAAAACATTTCGGTTTTGATCTAAAACGATATTAAGCCAGTTACAAAAATATGCTGAACACTCCAAATGTGTTAGTTTCCCTTAAGAATGAAACCGGTGGGACCCTTTCTTGATATTTGGGTTGTTAATGTAATGCCTAATTTCGGAGATGATGAGTTTTCTTAGAAATCCCTGCTCTGATTGCTTTCAAAACTCTTCATCGGATCTTCAGGGAATTATGCCTTCAATTTCTTATTTCATTATCCATTATGTACATCGACACTTATGTGATTTCATTTCTGTTTATATGGCCACAACATAAAAGGAAAATGTTAGTCTTTTCTTTTTCGCTGAAACCCCTAAGGCCGTACATACCTCATCTCGTTCCATCTCCGCTGTATAGTCCATCCCTATCTATCCTACCTTTCCTAGTTTCTAAACTTTTTTTATCCAAGTATGAAGGAGAAAGTACAAATTATTTTCATAGAGAAAGCTCTTTTACAACAGCTCGTGAGTAAATAACTTGATTCGAAAGAAATTTTACTGTCTCTGCCTTCATTAAATACCAGGCGTTTTTTGGATATCATGTACTTGCACAATGCTAATTCAAATTTAAAAGTGAACAATTTCCTTATTATTGTCCAGGAATGATCTTTACTTCGAAACCCTGAGAATGTGCATAGATTTGTAAAACCTCTAAAAAAAGTACTCAAGCTTCAGAATAATGGCATTTTGTCAAAAGAACGTTTTCGGTTGTTTAATTATGGATACAGAAAACCGATTCGGCCATAAAAGGACAAGAGGGTAAACATGTAAAACGGGAAATTGGTTTTTTGAAGTTGCTTTGAAGAATGATCCATTTCCTCTGGTATGCATTTGAAGTAACACATGTTTCTCAATACTTGATCCAACTGAGCGAAAAAAACGAAAAGACGTTTCCTGTTGGACAAGGAGAAAGGAATCATGTATTATTGCCTGTTATAGTAAAAAATCAAAAATCTAACAAGCAGAATCATTCTACCTCGATTATTCTCTTAAAGATGTAAACGACGACATTGGCATTGGTTAGCTGCAATGCAGTCTTCACCCAAAACTTTCTCATTTTTGTAAGGTTGGTCTCTTAACAAACAACAGCTTGTATTAGAAATAGAATACAAAAATGCAACATTCTGCCTAGATTCTTATTGCGCAATCAGCAAAAAACTGGGGAAGAGTTGATCAAGCGAGCGAAAAAAACAAGTGTTAGTTTCCGTTGACTTTCTCCATTGCTACAAAAACGTCGCGGACTTTTTACTATCGTCAATGAAATGTAACTTTGTTTTTTTTGTTGGGGTTGGGACAATACAAAAAGAAAGTGAAGAAAGCGACACTAGGGAGTCTCATGCTAAGACCTTGTTGACAACTTCATCGCAGACCTTATAACAGTCATGGAAACAAAATACTGTAAACATAGAATTAAGTAGAAGTAGTAGCAGCAAATTCTCAAGAAAAGACTCCAGCTCCATAAGACGCACTTCTGATTGCGGATAACGCTAAAAGTGAGAGGAAAGAGAAAAATCAAAGAAGCGAAAATCTTTTTCGATGTATGTATTGGAATGAGAAGCAAACTGGCTTAATTCCAGTGTCCAACTATGCCTGAAAATAAAAGAAAGTCTGAGAAGTAAGTTTGTCCGAATGCCTTTGCCATCTGTATAGTCAGTGCCAGTGTCTACTGTCCACGAGTCAGCTCACATTCATTTTTTTATGCTTGTGTACCTGGTTTAAATCTATTGAAAAAGATTCCTCGAGCGCATTATTTAGGTGCAGGTTGTTAAGGTAGTTATGTGTGCATGGTTCGATTTAAGCATCATTGTATCAATGTCTCATGTGGTTTTCGTCGTTGTTGGAGGTCACTTTCTTTCAAATAAAACGCTAAAGGAAATCGGAGATGGATTGGACAAAAACCTTTTGTCATTGACTTCAACTACCACTGCAACCATTTATCGAAAATTTATTTTCAAATATGTATTTTATGCGAGTGGATGGTGTCTAAATAGCGTTATTAAAACGATGAATCTTTCAAAGAAAATAAATTCGAATGCAGAAGGATGCTCAAAACTTGCCTTTTACATAATAAAGCTTGTTAGCATCCACTCTAATTTCATAGTCCACAATCATTACACTACCCAACAGCCATTCAAGTAAACTAGAAAAAGGGCAAACGGAAATACGCTTTTGACTCTCCTTATCAAAATCTCAAGAGTATATTTGATGATTGGTAGTCTAATGTTTACATTTTTATTGCCAACAATTTCCTTTTTCCAGCGCCCTTAAAACTGCTATATCTAAATTTCAAGAGAGCGAATGTCAATAAAGCTTGTACCTCAGATTGGCTAACCTTTTACAGATGTATAAACAGGAAATAATTTTTGTGGTTATGTGTGGGCTCCCCTGCTCAGAAGGAACGTAATAAGAAAGGCAGCACATTCTTAACATCGTTCTCTCTCTTCCGTCTTGGTAAAAATGCTTCACAATATACGACATTTGAAGCTATTAAAGTGCGTTCGTTCATATCCTTGTTTGTTATTTCAGTAACAAGGAAATTTTTATTGTGTTTTTCACGAGCCATGCAATTTCGTAAAAAGCGAGATGACATGACAGTGCGTTCTCTGATTACTTCGACGTAACAATGTTTTGATAGTAAGACGTTTTTTAGGTGCAGTTGGAGCATAAGCCTAGACACTTTATGTCATTCTAAATGTGCTGCTAAGAAAAGTGAAGTGTCAACGACCCTAATTACATAAACATTATACCTCCCACATTCCCTGGCTGGCGTCTTGGAAACTTTTTCTAAAAGCGGAAATATTATAGGTTGTAGGAGGACTGTTTCGGCATTTGTGAGTCTGCATGGTAGAACCAGATTAATTTTACCTTTTTTATCAGATGCTACTGCAAGGACAATGAATAAATTTCCACTCATTTTAAAGGGATACCAGCCAGCTTCATAATCATTATTATTGCTGTACCAGACGCTATGAGAACTTTCCCCAGGAATTTTACGCACCACGGTACTCAATAAAACGCGTTATATATTTTTGTAAAGATTCTCCATTTTTATTGAATGATCCCAGTTTAGTTTACAAGACAGACCACAGGTAAGCTGCAAAATATATATTACTTTATGCTGCTCACTGTAATCGTTGTAACACAACCACTCCTTCTATCACCTTAAAACCAGCTAGAACACCTTGGCTTATATACACTTCGAAAGAAACACCATTAGATTCATATTCTCCATCTAGTAATAATAGCTCGAAAATCATCATTTTTTCTCTACTGTTCTCTGCACATATTCCCCCTGCTCTTTGCTTACTCCGACTAAAGTTGAGTTTGAAGTAACGTACCATAACGCCTTAAGGTAGATGGAAAACTAGTTTTATTTCACACTCAAGGCTTGGTTTTTATGATCCTCAAGCCGGATCTATTACCAACGCTTGGAGAAAATTTGGAAGAAGATGAAATGAGATGCTTCTCCCGCTTTTCTACCACTTTTATTCTTTTTCATTCAACCAGTATAACTAAACACTACTTTCTAAGTTTTTTTTCACCATCAGGCCTTTTAGCCATGATGCGTACACAATTCTGAATTCACGGCAATAATGCGATGCTAGGGCTGCTGTTCTTTTTTCCATCTAATTTTGTTGCATGAAATTGATGATGATGATGATGCTTCCTGCTTCCTTTTTTCTGTGGGAAATCTGTAAAAATAATCTACCAAATCATTTGCTATCATGGAGACCACATCGACTATTAAAAACAGGCGGTATCACATTCTAAAATTCAAGTGCTTAGACTATAGTTACTTTAGACCATGAGACCGAAGTTGCTATGTAACATGTACGCGTGCTTTATGGTACAATAATACAAATCGTATGTATCTAATCTGTATACAGCTTCTTGCTCATCGAAGAAATGAAATAGCGCTCCAGAGCTTCACTCTCACATTAAAAGAATGTGACTTCTAATAGGTTTCCAAGTTTTTTCTTCGCTGAAAGAAGTAATTTCATTGGAAAACTCGCAACTCGCCTCCAAAGGAAAAAGTTTCTATCAGAAGCCAATGATATTTAGATCGTAAATTCTATCATAAAATAGGGTTATAAAAGTACTCTCGCTGGGAGCAAGGGATAGCAAATACACCCGCTATACAAATTGAGACTGGCAGGAAAAGTTAAAAAGGAAGAATAAGGATATTATTTTCAAGTGCGTATTATTTGACACTACCTCTACTTCAAGGTATTTTCTCAAAGAAAAGTTAAATGTGAGAAAAAAAAAGTTGTTAATGAAATGAAGTTATACACGTATTTACGCGCACCTAGTAAAATAATAAGATCAAGAAGTAGGCTCAAGGCTCAACTAAACTTTTTTTTACTGAGCACCCATCCCCATCAAAATCAATTTTAGGCACAAGCTAGAGTTTGGCTGCTTTTGCTCCTTTGTATTTAGTACTTAAAGGATTAACTATTGTACCCGTACACCCAGAATCATTTTAGATTTTACTTATTGATAATTTGAGCAAATTAGGTAAATGGAGTATCAAAACTGATCAAAAATGCAAAATGTATTTACGATAAAGTTCCTCCTCTGTATGTGACTTTTGCTACCCAACTCATCCTTATTTCAACTAGACTAAGGTTGCTCTTCATGAAAAGTTTTTGATGAGTCTCAAGGTGAAATTAAAACACGTGATTGCACCCTAGTCCATTTTTGCTGTACACAATGTTCCCCCATTCAAAATGTGAGTTGGGTACCTACAGTTCATATAGAGTTAATAGAGTACGTAAAAATGAAGGCATTTTAAAACTTTTAGAAAAGTTTGTACATTGAATGCACTAATGACGTGATGTGAACAAAGAGAAATTGGGTAAAAGTTTTTATGATGATACTGGACTCGGAAAAAAAGTACTTTTTATCTCATTAAATGATCATACTGCGCATACGTCTTAGGTACTTTCAGCGCAATTTCCTACTCCTAGTGGTGGTGAAAGTCATTTCCGCTTTACCTTGGCACTCTTCTTCCCCCGTTTTTGCCCAGTGATAGATACCTATATATTATTTTGTCTACTTTGAACCGTTTTCCGACCTAGTGATATTTTTTGTTTCCTTTTTACTCCACTCTACCGCTCAAATAATGCTTCAATTGGGCAAAGGGAAGGAAGCTCTTTTTCGGCAGCACTTTTTTCTTTTCATGAAAAGTAAAAGTAGGCAGTTTTGGGTGTACTTTTCCTCAAGTCTCTTTCTTCGACAATAACTTATCTTGAAGGCGTACCAAAGTGTGGCTTTATTAACGCTGGGTTGATGATACATAAAAGTGTGAAGGGAATGAGAGAATCATTGGAGGATTCAAAGATGATGATTTTACCCTTCTACCAAAAATATTTTTTATTTAATGGCCTGTAGAAAAATCAAACCCTACAGCCACTTTCAAAGCGTACACATTATGTTGCTGACATCCTATTATGTTTCATTGCCTTCTGGAGGAAGCTAAAACGAAAATAATGTGCCGTTTAGGAAAAGCCTACATTTTTGTCTCACAGGAAGCTACCAAATATACTTATAAGTGGCAAGATGAACACGGACCAAAACGAAATAATAAAATTCATGGTGGATTTTATGACTCTACATTATTTACAGGTGAAAACCACATCATTTTTACCATGTAAAGAACTATTGCAAATGGAATAAATACTTCCACAGGAGAAGGTGCTGATATCCTGTACTGCTCAAACAAAGTGGCTGCTTCAACTCTTCCATTTTTTCCTTCTTGATCATTTATCAAGTTTATCGTTTCTCAGTGGTCGATCCTCGATCGCATTCCGCAATACTTACCCAGAATACATTTATAGATACATACATGCATCATATATATTTTTTGAGAACCTAGGAATTTTTCGAGTGAATAAGTAGTTTTGTTATAATGACGTACAGAATACTTACTCTCCACCTTCTCGCACACCAATTTTAACAAAACCTCTAGCATGTGTGAGCAGATCCGTCCTCATATTGCCTGAGGAATGAAACGATTATATTGTATAACGCGTCATAGATCATAGTATTCCATAAAAATGTAAAAGGTATGGGGTTGATTGGGGAAGCTTCGTAAAAAAGGAGAATCTTCTAACTCGGGGCAACAACTCCTACACGAACATATGAGCTGAACACGAGAGAAGGGCATAAATGCCTTAATTTTTTTTCTTTCCGGGAAGACTATAATGTAATGACTACATGTAACTCATGAAAAAATGACGTAAATAATAGATATACAATAATATCTCTTATACCCAGACTGGAAGTGGTAAACGATGACATTATGACAAGGAAAAAATACATGATTTACATGATGCGATAAAAATGTTTTAATTTTCCTGGAAAATATCGAGATACAAGCCATTCTTACTTTGTATTATTTCGCTTGAATGGTCTCAGGTTTCTCTAGTCTGGGCATCAAGGCACCATCAAAAACTCAGCGAAGGGGAGAATGACCTACAGACCCATTTGAGTGGAAGGAGCCAAAAAAGCAAGTAAAGTACATTTAAGACGAAGCAAGCCCACTTTACCATACCACAGTTCATTATCACTTACTTTTTAGCTGTATAAACAGACACTACTGTTCTCTTATTCCTCAAACATTTTCCTATGTTGCGAAAAAACCTAAACAACAATAGTTAATGGAGAACTCGAGCCAACTTTTTTTTGTCGGAGGAGATACGTGCTAGTAACTTATCTTGTGTTTTCTCCTCGAGATCTTCCTCCTCTTCTCCTCGTCTTCTTTGGAGTTTACCCAAGCATAAGAACCCGATCTTTCTTTTCTCTATGTTTGGGTGACTCAGTCAAGTGTTTTAATTCCCTAAAAACTTTTCTGGGCCAGTTTTAAGTACTAAATGAATTGTAAGGCTGAATGTAAATGTAAAGAGAAAGTTGCTGAGAAAAATAGATATTTTATGTGAGCATGATGATGATGACGATAGAAAAGTGAAGAATGAGTAAGTTGTGAAAAATTTTGCCTTCTCTGAAAGCTGATAAGAATACTCAAATAGGTCTTATAAGTATTTTGTTTTCCCTTCGTCTATGCTTCTTCCTTACTTCTCAGTTAAAGCCCTTTTCCTCGCGAAAGCTTTCGCAAAAAGTGAAAGTAGGTAAATACTTTACAGTTTTCTTTAGGCTGGTTGCTGCTCCTTTCCTAAGACAGTTTATCTTGCCAATTACTATACAGTTGCGTGAATTTTCCAGCTAGTAGGCACTATTTCTTTTTCAAATTGTTAGGTTCGGTAGATTCTTGGAAGAGGAACATAGGAGGGAGGATAGAGAATGAGTTATAGAGGTGCTATTGAATCTTTTTATTTTACTTTTATCCTTTGAAGAAAGTCAAAACCAACCACCCTTTTTTAAACAAAAAAGTTATTTACTTTGGCATGTTAACTTGTTATAGGGTAGGAAGAACAAAAGATATAATTTGTTTTTCTCTCTCTGAAGCCATAGTAAAGATTTGATCTTGTCTGTGAGATGGGGCGAAAGCGTGGGTGGTATAAACATAGACGGGGGACATCAATATTACCTCAATAGAATTTCAGTCTAATGGATGTACCGTTTAAAATCCAAGTATTTTCAGGGCATTAAGTTCGCTTCCTTTGGAAACTCTGAGAAAAATAAATAAAATTGATGTCATTGATCCTGATCTTGTAAGGATTCTCATAGTTTATTTTCCATTAACAGTACCCTTGTGAAGCCGTTTTCCCAGCCATTTCAATCTAATATAAACTAGCCTAAAAATGTAAATGTTTAGGAAAAAATGAAGGGTATCAGTTAAATGTTATAAAAAGGATTGTCGGGACGTTTATGTCTGTATTTTAATTTTGATAATACACTTCTCAACATAAACTTGTCTATTTCACTGGTGAAAGTATAGTTTTATCACTTTCCTTCCAGCAGTAAAAAAGGGGAAAGACCTTCTTTTACTGAAGAATAGGATTTGTCTGTGGGAACAATCGGCTAGTTTTATTCGATCCTATTATATTTCAAAGATGTTTCGCGCCTTCAAGTAAAAAGGAGAAAGTCGGCTTAAATGTCGCAAAAAGTTTTCATTTGGAAAAGGCGATACCAATACACATTTCTTTGAAAAAAAAACTTTTGCATAAGATGCAGGTGGACTTAAAATACCGCAAGCCTTCCCAGGGTGCAGAAGCTCTAGTACAATTATACTAGCCAAACAGTTCGACTTGTCTTGTCTCTTTCTGAAAATATTGTGGGCAAAAGGCTGGAAAGAAAGAAAAAGAGAAAGTCCATCCCCCAACTAATACTTCTCTTTTTTCGGTTGTCTTTTCTTCACACCAGAGGATCGACCCAAAAGGCTTTTACTTTGAAGGGAAAAAGTTCCGTAAAGAAAAGGAGGAAGCGAAGCGAGAGGAAAACCTACACTACCCTAGCTAAGTCGACAGCATACCGACATTTCCTTTAGGATGCTAGTTAAAAGCTCTGTAATATATGTCTGCCTACCTACTTTTGCACGTGTTTACATAGACATACCTGTGTGAATAAGGCAAAACATAGAAAAAAGACACGGTTTATGTCTCTCTATTTATGAGGATGAGCAAAGAAGTAAAACCGGAGTAAATATGGATAGAAAGAGTAAAAAAAGAAACCCACGATGCGGGACAAGCCAGAGGGCAATAATTCTTTTAGTTTAGACATTTCTTCTCTTCCCTTCACTTAGTTTCTCCCTGCTGAACTATGCCCTGGCCTAGATTCAGAGGAGAGAGGACAAGAACGCTGAATGAAGAAAAACAACTTTTGTTGCTTTAACTTAAAAACTTGCTTTCTTCAAACATGAATGAATTGACATTAGCTAGAAAGAAGTAATATCACAAGATAATATAAGACACTATAACACTAAAACCAATCGAAATTTCGACACAAATCATAAATACAATTGTTTTATACTTATTTAGTGTAGGATTAGTATTACTCTGAGATTCAGTTTCATAAAGTATTTAGGTACAACTTTGATTTCATCAATTTCATTTGGCGACGCTACACAGAAAATTACCTTTGCTCGTAAGTGTTGCGATCGACGCATAGATTTGCTTTGTGTACTCAATAAGGAAATCAACTTGGAAGTTGATGGCGCGAATTTGAAAAAAATTTGGCACCTGCTGCTTTAGTGTGGGTTTTAGTTTAACCAAAAGAAACGGCAAACGGTCTTTACAGAAAATCTTGTACATTCTACCAAGTTCACAGTTCAGTGTTTTCAGAAAGTTGTTTTAAATTGTTTAAAATTGCTTTAGCTTTGTAATTAAAAGCAATTAATTTTCGCTATTAGTAAGCATAATGGCGAATTCTACTGTAGTGCGGGGAAATCGGAAGAATCCTAAATTGGCTCCTGGAATTCATCGCTTTGGTCGCTCAAAAATGTACCATAAACGTGGTATGTTTTGTAAGAAAAACATCCGGAATCCCAAAAAGGTTAGAAATTTTAAAAAAATATTATAAATGTAACTGTCTAGTTAATCAGAAATAGGATTGATATATCGTTAGTTTATTATTCAATATTAATTAAATGAATAGGTTCGCGAAAGTAAACCCGTCTTTGTCCTGAAACAAATTGGGGGAAGTAGTAACGGTTCGACACGTAAAGTCTTACTCAAAAAATCGAAAAAGTATCATCCCACTGCCGTATCCACCTTGAAACGGAATACACCCCGAAAGAAAAACTTAGCTGGAGTGCCCAAGCTCAGAGGATCTCTGGTGCCAGGATCTGTCGTTATTCTTCTGGCAGGTCGTCATGCAGGAAAGAGAGTGGTCTTTTTGAAACAACTTAAATCTGGCCTATTGCTGGTGACTGGTACTACTATTTTTTTCTTGTGACTCTTTTATTATTACTTTAACCGTTCTAATTCCTTTCAAATTAAACTTAATTGAACATATTATTTTGCAGGGCCTTTCAAGCTGAATGGAGTACCAATCCGACGTGTCCATCAACAATACGTCATTGTTACCTCTACCCGGCTGGATATTAGTGGCGTTGAGATTCCAGACGGACTAAATGATTCATTCTTCCTTCGTGACAAGAAAGCTCTCAACGTTGCTCGTCATCGTCAACGTGATGGAGGGATATTTGCTACCGAGAAGTTTGAATATGAGCCCAGCGACGAAAGGAAAACTTCTCAGGTCAGCATGGAGATTAGACATGACGTTAATTATAAATTTAAATCGTTAGTCTTTCTGAAATAAATTAAGGAATGATGTAAACGTGGACGCTCTTTTCTTTTTCAGACCGAATTGGACAAAAAGATCATGGACGTCATCAAAGCCAACGCGGAGAAGAAGATGTTGTGCAAATACCTTGCCGCTCCATTTGAACTGAAGTCTGGACAGTATCCCCATCGTATGA
>JAANSQ010001652.1:0-14347 GCA_036850885.1 Lepidocyrtinus dapeste
CTTGGTTGAGTTGAAGCGTCTGAAATAATGTAGGTTAACATTAAAAATTAGCAATTCAATTTTAAAATTGTGGTAGTTTCTACCTGGCCAACCACTGCGAAACGGGATTGTCTCTATAAATCTGATTAATTTGGCAGACAAATCGCTCCACACAGCTATCTACAAATGATGTAGTTGAATTCGACACCATTTCAGTATCAGCTACAGTTGAATTCCGTTTTGTGCTTGGAGTCTTATCACCTAAGCTTGATCCAAGAAGAGCACTTGTAATTACACTTGGAATAGAATAAAGCTGGTATGATCGTTTCTCTTCTTTTTTTGTTTCAGGTACAATTGGATCATGGCCCATTACGTTGGTGTTTGGCTTGGAAGGTGGATTGAAAAGGAAAAGAGGGAAAAGTAGTCCAATCATTCCGAAAAGAGAGACTGGGAGCCAGTACAAAGGAATCATAATTGGCCCTAATAGAAATGAAACCAACATGATACCCATCCACTCTCGAAGATCATTAAGACCAATGAGACCAACAAGTTGAGAAACAGCATCAACTATGACATTCTCTACTAAGTGTTCCACCTCTGAATCACTAGGGGCATCTAGCAATTTGATTAAACTGGTAAAGTCGAATGTCTTTAAAAGTGGGAATTGCGATGGGAAGAATACCGGGGGATTCAATTCTCCGAGGGGATGTAGATCTTCTGCAAAAATAAAACTGAAAACTTCCAACCATCCTCTATATTTAAATGAATTCATTTTAAATTCTGTATTTTTAACCGTTTTCTGATGAGCCGGAATCGGAAAAATCTTGGAGATAGTTCAAGATTCTTTGAATCCCAGAATCGAAAGATACTTGTATGGGATCATTATTGCTCTCCGAGGGTGAGTGAATGTGAGAACTGTCCTGTTTCTTCACAGCATCCACCCTTTTCTTGATATATTTTGGCAGTTCAGTATTGGGTCACGGAATGGGAAGTGGAAAAATCTTGGAGATAGTTTAGGATTCTTTGAATCCCGGAATCGAAAGATACTTGTATGGGACCATTATTGCTCTCTGAGGGTGAGTGAATGTGAAAGCTGTCTTGTTTCTTCACAGCATCCACCCTTTTCTTGATATATTTTGGCAGTTCAGTATTGGGTCTTCTTGAGACTGTTTGCTTTTCTGTAATTTTTTCTCGCTTCCTGTATATTTTCGGTATAGATGTATCGGGAGGAAACTTTTGTTTGCTGGTATGAACTCGAACACTTTTTGAATCAACAGAACTAAACAGGCATAACATCATTGCTAAAACAATTAAATCAAGTGCTGTGAGAATATTCAACAAAGAGATTTTCATGTTAGTAAAATAAAAATTGTCGATTTTTGTTTAGGAAATACTTTTGAAATCTAATGAACGCTTTGATAAGGAGAATATGTTTGACTTTGTCAGAAGTGCGATCGCTTAAACACTTTGAAAGAAATTAATTAAATCTCGGTCATTTTTGTACATCTAACCCAGCTGCCTCATTAGAATTACGAATATAATTAAAAGGGCAAACATGAAAATGGGAACATGGCATTCTTTTTTTCTTCTTAGCTTTCCATTCAAATGATGGTTGATCCTTACATTTTTACGATTGAGCCTCGTGCATGATGCTAATCAAAGGTGTAAATAAATCGCTGACCTAAAGAAAGTCATGACACTTTCAAATGAGCTGGCAGACTGCATGCAAGCTGCGCTTTAAATAGTTTTAGACTTTAGATGCGACAAAAATTCAGAGTATTGTGGTAATAAATCTTGACTTAAGTTATGGAGAAAGGTATGTGGAATGAAATCGGTTTAATTTATTGTAAATTCATTGAATTAAATACGATTTTAATGTTATAAGAAAAGTGTAAGCCAACCATGATTAATTATAATTATGTCATGTAATTAATTACTTTGTTTCATATTAACAAATATAGTAAACACAAGATTAAAGTACAAAAGAAATAGAACCCTTTTGATTCAAAGGGGCAACATAACAAACTCATTCTGTCTGTTTTCAGAAAAGCGAGTTCGTACTATTTGGTTCTGCTTCAGTAAAAAAGGAAGAGAAATGCAGTTCGGTCAGTTTACGCTGGTCAAAGTCTTTGAAATGTCAATAAAAGTGAACTGAGTATTTCCATCTGTGCAATTAAAATAGATTTCGTATGGACCACACATTCAGAATGTAGTCATTTTCATATAATGTCGTCTGCAAGTCAAAAGTTGTAGGAGTTTATATTTACCACGACGAATATTTCAGTCAGTCAGCTCTGTTTTTTGTCAATTTTAAATGGTCAGGTCTTTATGAAAGGTAATGTTGGGAGATGCAGTGGCAGTTATGACGGTTTTCCTATTGTAGTTTCGTTAATAGCTTTGTATAGCTCTGCAACTTTCTTGAATGGAGAGCACTTGAAGTTGTCGCACTTTCCCCCAGCCCTGCCTTCTTTGACAGATTTGGATAGACGAGAAGTCCATGGTCTCCCAGTGTCACTCATTTTTCTGCAATAAAAACGAAACAAAATGCATTATGCTTAATTGCTAACCGATGCTAAATTTATATTTAATTAATATTTAAGTTTTTAATTTCAAAAGCTTACTCCAAAATCCAATCTTCATATGGGAACTTTCTCGCCTTCTTAGCCAGCACGCAGGAAACTCTCTCGATGCACTCTTCACTCTGGAAAACTTCCATGGCTCTACCGACGACATCTTTCATGCTCGTTTTAAACTTACGAGCTAGATTAGGATCTGTCGGTGGGAGGGTCAACCTTAATACCGGAAATCCCAGTATAGCGACAATTAGAATAGCTACAGGAAACAGGACAGCAAAGGCTACTAAAGGAAACCCAATTAGGAGAACAATTATGCTCCCAGCAATGCCTAATCCACCCAGTCCTATTCCTGATGCTATACTTGACGCTGCATTGGCAACTCCTCCGAAGGGACCACCAAACCCAGAATCGCCATCTGAAAATTAAGGGGAAGAATTATATAAATTATGTTAAACATTTTTTCCCAAATATTTTATACCGTCATCGGGAGTTAAGTTCGGGTCAAAAATCTCTTGTCTTTGTTCCGCAGGAAAGATTTGTAATGGGTTTCCTTCATGCATATAAGCGGATGGAGAATACACTTGATTTTTAGCTTGATAATCACTGTATTGATAATCTGGCTGAATGTACGAGGGCTGCACTCCCACTTGAGAAGTTGGAGTTAAGGATGAAGCTTGTTTACTACTTATCGTATTATAACTGTAATATGAAGTGTCACCAGAAGAGTCTGATCGCACTAAGGCACTCGTTGTTGCTGTTGAGGGAATATACCAATTATTTCCAGCACTACCCGGATCCAGTTTACTTGACGCACTNTACTTGACGCACTATGAGATAATTCAACTCCTAGGGCAAGTAGGAATAATCCGTACGTTAAAAACTTCATTTTTCCTAATATTTTAAAGTTCTGAAAACGCTAATTATATCAATGATGTTCATCCGTTTCCGATGAGAAACATTTTTAGATGTAATGTGATTCAACAGAACCAGTACACTCGCGAGGCCAAGACTTAATCAAGAATACGGGTCTTTGGGGCAATCGTAAATCTTAAGTAGTAGGCCAATCTCGTAATTGATGCATTGAAGAGAGCAAAAATGCAAAAGTCGGTGTTTACAATGAATCATTCGTAGTAAAATAGTTCCTCTCCGTCATATTCTGCATCTAAATAAAGGTGAAGCAGGTGCTAATTAAAGTGTTTATTTTCAGTATTCAACATTTTCTCAGACGCTTTAAGCTAAAGAGGAAATTGTACGGAAGCGTAACGGCATTATTGCAAACATAGCCAGAAGACAACCACATCTCAGAAAGGACTCAATGGCTTGCGTGGTTGCTTTCAGTTTCGTTTTCGGGAACTTGATTGAGGTTATGAGGACGTGAACATGACATTTTGATCCAATGTTACATACCAATGCTTAATATAAACTCATGATGAAATTTAGGATTGTTTAATCTCGTTTTCGATGATATTTTCATTTCCATTCCATACAAGTTTACAAATGATCAAATACACATATTCATGCTCAATTTAAAGTAGAAATTCTGAAAACGTTTGTCAAAAGTAGCAAATCCGGATGTTTTATTGTTGATAATACCAGTAATACTAATAAAAATTGGCAATATTTGATTAATTTATTAATTTAATAAAAATGTGATTAACAATTAACCTTTAGAAAGTTTTTGAAACTTAAGCATAAAATAGACTACATCAAAGAGACTGTGTGGTGAACAGCAAAAGCCATTTCAAATGGCTCACCCTAATTTACTTTTTCATCCCTTTTCTTTGTTAATGCTAATGCGCAGCCTACAGTTTAATCGATAAAACAAGGGTTGGCATAAAATCTCCATTGGTACCGGTTGTCGGTTGTAAATACTTCGTAGAAGCTGCTTTCAATTGTGAATCATAAAAACAATCAAACTTTCACTGTTTGGTCGATTTATGAATAGTTCTTCAATAGTTTTATCTTCTATAGTGGATACGGATACGAAAATTGTTGATCTTAGTCATACAATTACAGTTTTAGAAATCTTTACGTTCTTGAAATTTAGCATGAGTTCTCGAAGTCGACCTTTATCTTCAGTACGTAGTGACAGCGATGCTACTACTTCCTCCTCTGAGAAAAACTCAAGTGCACATTTCAAAACATATTCTTTCATACACGGAGACAAACAAGAAAATACATTTGATGAGGACGAAGACATCAAATCCAAATATCTTGAGAAGGAGCAGACGTTTAAAAGAATCAACGAAGAATTGGAAAGGAAGACGAGTGAAATTTTTGAGAAACTCGAAAAGTTTAGATATCATGAGGTCTAGCTGGAAATCCAAATTTATAAATACAAACAAGGAATTTTTCAGGAATCATGAATTATATTTTAAATTGCAGAGTCCATCAACGAGTACTGTACATCATGAAATGGGTCAGGGAGATTTTAGCTCAAACGTTCCAGAGAGAGTACACGAATTCCATGAAGGAACGCCTCAAACTAAAGAGGAAAAACTGTTTAGTGCGGTAGATTTAAGAGACTTAATTAGGCCGTATAGTAATAGAAGTTACTTTGATTATGTAGGGTAAGCAAAATTAACTTAAATATTCAACCTTAACTTTTAACTGCATAATTCGAAACTTCTACCATGTATTTTTTTATTTAAGATCGTTTGAAAATGACGAGAGTTCCTACATATCTGAGAAAAATACCAAGAATCAGGGTAGCACTGATTTTTATCAGTTTTCCAAACGACCGTCCACGGCCCACGCGACAATGTCATCTTTGTTGGACCTTCCATCATCTACCAAATCTCATACGGAGTCTTCCTTACGCCGGGTAGAAACCGCCAGGCCACTTGAAGGAGTTGAGGAGAAACATCAAGCCCGTTTACAAAAGGCTACAGAGTCTGTGCTCAAGTGCGTCCAGTCGAAATTAGTAAATTACGAGCAAAGGCTCGCCGACATGCATTTACAGTATAGGCAAAAAATCCAAGAGAATACAATGCTCGAGGGAAAAATAACGGCGATGGAGGAGGATCGTAGGAGACTTTTGAAAACTGTATATACTTTGCAATCCACCACAGAGAAGGTGTCAAAGTCTGCGGAGAGTAGCAAAATGAATTTGAACTTGAAGACCCAAGCATTTTCGTCATTAAAAAAGGTACTAATTTAATTGCAATTTTCTGGTTGAGTTTCTAATTTTTTTCCGAAAATCTTCAAGGAAATGGAAAGTATAAAAAAGGAGTTGAAGCAAAAGGCTTGTCTAATTCAATCCCTGCAAACGAGGCTAGACCGTTGTACGGAGGAGAATAAAAAATTAAAGAGTCAAAATCAGTCGACTCAACTCAATATGAAGGTTTGAAGTTTTAACCATCATTTAATTTATTTTAAGGTAATTATTAATAAACTACCTATTTTTTATTGCAACAAATCTTAGCAAATGCACAACGAAGATAAGGCCTCGATTGAAGACCTTAAGCAGAGAATAGTTCAGTTGGAACATCAGAAGTCGTCTTTTCAAGCTACTGTGGAGAAACAGGCGCAGCTCATTAAAAATCTTAGAAATCATAAGGTTGGCTTAATCGATTTAATTAAAAAACATAAAATTGAAATGAAAGGTTCAGAGAACGTAGAGGAAGTTAAAAACGACTGATAAGTGATTTCGTTACATAAGAAATTTTTCAAAATCTACCAGTTATTCCTCCCATATAGAGTTACACTAGTGAAAGAACCTTTTACTGACTTGCCAGTATGTGGGATATAACCGTTAGCGATTGTGTGCGCAAATCAAGTGTGTTCTTATTCTAATTTTCTGCCAAAGGTGAAGATGGAGATGACCAAGTAATTATTTTTATTTTACAGAGTTCTTTCATTAAAAATAATACGAAAGTTAATATGAGATCTCAATTTTGTTTTATGAATAAAGTAAAATCGTACAAATTGAATTTATAGAATGTCCTAACCCTTATATTTATTGGTGTCAAAACTAATTTTACTAATGTACACCCATTCTTATACTTGCGTGAAATTTGAAGGTGGGTACTACACTAACAAATTTTGAATGCTTCCATCATCCGTTCATGAAATATTTTTGTACATAGGGAGAAACCAGTGACAGTTTAGCTGAGTTTAGCTCGTGGTATGGTTGAGTTACAAGAAAAAGGTCCTTTTTAGCTGTCGAACAGTGCCCCAATTCTTACTTTAGGTTATGTACTCGTATGTATTTTGGGCTTGATCACCCTCTCGTCTGGCCAAATAATCCTTCTCGATTAGTTTGTCAATGCATCGCTGGAAGAAGGAAGAAAGAACCGGAAGTAGAATTGGAATTTGGAAAAATGAAAAGTTAATTATGCAATTAAATCTGTACCCTAATTAACTGTGCGGATGGAATGAATCGAATCCTGAGTAGGTCAACCACTTCAAGCACTAATCGTTGGTGGTCCAAGACCTTCCGAGCCTTCATAACACGTACAATTGCCGCTTGTACTTCATGTACCCTCCCTTCCTCGATTGAGGTTTGGGCTTTCTCTTCCTCCAGTTTCACTTCAGTCTTGAGTGGGACCATTAGGTTCACTTTGAACTTTTTGTTTTTAAAGTCTTTGTTCAGGTAGATATCCGAGTTGAAGGTTAACTTATCTTCAGAGTCGTTTGACTTGAGAATGTTGTACTTCATGAAGAGCTGCACAATCTAAAATTAAAAGCCTGAATGAATAAAGTTCTGCAATTATGATTTAATAAATGGCTTTAGAAAGGTTGAGTTTACTTGAATGATGACATCTTCTCTAAGCTGTGTAGCCTCTGCCAACTCCCTAAGTTTGTAGGAATCTTTGCCGTTATACAGTAACAGGACGCCAATGCTATACGTCGACATAACAAAGAGGTACTTGGAGTTGAAGCAGTTAGCCATAACTTCACCTCTGGACTTGCTATACAACCAGTTTAACTTCCGCCCGGTGTGCATTTCCCCGTAGTATTGAGTGAAGATATTCACGCATGGTTCCAGCTAAAGGAAGATAATTAATTTAAAGTTAGTCTTCCATATATGACCTGGGGCGCAATGATAAAAGTTCTTCTTTACCACTTGCGGGAGCAGGAAGGCATCATTTACATCCGGCGTAAAGGGCCAAGACCCGGAAGACAGTATCATCATGTAGAAATCTACTTTCATGGGTTCAGCAATCTCTTGACGGACCAACCACACTTTCAGATCTTCATTAGTACTCTTGGCCAGTCCAACGTCCTTGGATCAACCAGACAATAGAAAGAATGGAACAATGCTTCTCCTGATGAGAATATTTTTAAAATAACCTCTTGTGGACTATACCTGATACATCTTTTGAAGCTTTTGAGTATACTCAAATCCACACGCCACTTTAAGCTTTGCGATCATGGAGGATTCAGCATCATCACTGGCAGAAAGATTCCCCACTAGGCGGCTGGCAAGCATTCGACTGTAATACTTTTGGAATACATCCTTATCCTCAATGAATTTAAATATGATCATCTGCGGAATCAAAATCACCAAAATTGAGTTAAACCAAATAAAATGAAGAATCATTTTAAATAAATAGAACTACCGCTTGATTTAGCATCTCCTCCAATTCCTGGTCGTCATAATTTCGTCCAGTTTTTCGCAACATTAGGTCGCAATACCTCGCCAACATTTCAGGGGACCTATGTGAGCCCCGAGAATCCCTATAAAAATAAGTTTTCCCATACAATCCAAATTCTTATGAAACGAAATTCTCTTCAGGTGCTTCAATAACAAGTACTTTGTGAGTGCATTCTGATTTATAAAGATTCCGCAAGCCCGATCCAAAGCAGCTACGAAACCAGGATCTTGTTTAAATGCTACGTTGACAAGGTCGTTATACTTCCGGAAGACATCTAAAATCGTCTTTATGTATTCCTTCGGGTCCTACATCAATCAAATCTGACGTTCTTTTATTTTTTTCAAGATTTCGTTAAAAAAAGTGAATTTACATTATTGCACTGCTCTCGGTTTTGCAAAATTGCACCGGACCCTTCATTTGAGATGTGTTGCTCAAGGATGGTTTTCATGTTTCCGAAAGAATCGCCCAGCTTCGAGACAAGATCATACATGCGGCCCATATCTTCAACCTGTTCACTCTTAAGAAGGGACGGGAATTCATCATGGAGCGCAGGTAACTGTTTCTCAATTAGGACCTGTGAAGGCCAAACTTAATATTCTCATATTGCCCCGTGTACAAGAATCCAAAGATAATAGATTCGCAACTTACACTTTCGCACGTTTTCATCAAACGATCAAGGGTGGAACCATGTAGATAAAGACCCACACGTTTTCTCTCCTCGTTCAGTCGTAGTTCAGCCTAAATATTTAAATCCCCCGAAATTAAAATTCAATGGAGTTGAACTTTACTAGGGACTGTTTAGAAGTTATAATGTACTCGTTTCATGTATTCCGAAACAGTTTTCCCGGATTGGAGGAAAGTCAAAGACTCGTGGGCGTAAAAATTCTCAGTTTCATTCATGAAAGTATCTTCAAACCGTCTTTGGTAGATTCCAAGCTCATCGCTATGATTCTGATTTTGTGGGTTATCTTGCGCATTGCGATCCTTCCCAAGTTCCACCAAAGAGTCTGTCATGCCTTTTATCATGCTTGAGCTAATTGTCTCCCCTTTACGGTCTCGATTAATCAAGTGAAGAACGGTAGTGATTGCCTACGACATGAAATTACGCAATGTAAAAAGAAATTAGTCAAAATGGACAGTGTGTATTACAGGGCCGTGAAGAGGCTCAAAAAAGGTCTCCTTCCAGATGTCCAGAGCCAACTGATATATCTGGAATACATGCTCACGACCTTCGTCAAACTCGCGTCGAATCCAATGCCTGAAATAACAAAGATTCTCACATCAACCCCAATTCAATATTAAGGTTCCTGTCACCAGATTGGACATATTTTTACGAGAACCTGTTCAAATAAGAACAAAATCCGTTCATGACCTTTGAACTGAATGTGAAGCGTCCCCATTGGGTTAAATAAAATGAGAGTAAATCCTCGCCCATTTTATCTTTCGCGGTCTGATTAAGTCAGTTCCGAAATAAAAGTAAAAGTGATGAGCGCTAGATTTTATACTCCGAATAGTTTATTTTAACCAATGATAATATGTCACCTTCGCCAAGTTAGCAAGGTACTCCTTGATCAACCTCCTGATTCGTTGGTACAAATCAAAACCCACAAATCCAGAAGTGAATCCAGTCGTAGACGCATTATTTCCGGCACGTGGACGTTGCATTCTTGCAGATCGTCTGTTTCCTCCACCATTAGCATCATTTCCGGTTGGGCTTCGAGTACAGTAGTTATAAACGTGGCTGTTAAAAAAAACAGGCCAATTTTATTATTATTGTTAAACTCATTAATATTGAGACTAGTCTCTTGACTAAAACAGTTACGTGTAGAGTTGCATGAACCGCTCCGATGTCATATGGTTATGGGCATAGACGTCTTGTATTCCCTCACTTAGTTCATTCCAAATTGCGTCAACCTCCGAAGGAGCATTAGCTGACTCACCCTGTGTCGCCATTTTTGACTTTTTTTTGCCACCTCCAACTTTATAACTTTGCTTGGTAAGTAATATAATTGAAGTCAGAGTTAAATCACTCAAATGATTCCTTTCATTTTCAAAATCCTGCAGTTCTCATCCTTTTTCTGTGCCATTCTAATAATAAAAGAAAGTTGAAGTTTTAAAATTCTTCTTCATTTGTACTCCACAGTAACCAAAATTTTTCACACGAGCTAAACAATGCCACAAAAAATGTCCCTCAACAGCATCCCACAAGACAAAATACCCCATTTTATTTGCAAAATCAGTCATTTATTTTTTTATATATCCACATCATTCAATTTACAAATTAAAGACAATATGATTCAACTGCTTTATCGAACACGAATATTTAACAAAAGGTGAATCCTATCATAATTTAAAAAGACAGTGCCAATTTTTGTTTCACAAACATGCCGAATATTTGTAGACTCCACTCGCATTTCCGTTTTATGTACCCAAACATTCTAACCTCCATCCAACTAGTTAGTTAAAGAAATACAGTTAACGAGTGTTATATTTACAACACTAATTTGTTACGCCGAGAATATGTAACTTAATTAGGTATATGCACAAAAGGCTTCAGAGAAATGAAAGGCTCACTTCATGCTGTATACGCTAAAAGGTTATGTAAAATCATTTCATAATTTCAGTTCACACATCCATCCTCTCAAAACTTTTTTTATTTAACGAAGTGCAAGTGCTTGCGATATACTACTTATTTTGAGATTTCAAAATTGTATTCACGAAATGTTTTTTCTAGACTGGAAATTGGATTTATGGTGGAATCGGATTACAATAGAGATGTACGAGATACCATTATAGCTATTTTGGGTTTACCGTACGCGTTATTTGAGAACGCTCCGCGATGAAATGATGATGACATGACGCTACGGATATTCTTAACTTTTAAAAATACATTTTTAGGATTACATTTACAGAAAAACAACTGAGAAAAACTAGTTTAGCGATTGATTCGTAAAAGGTATGTTGTAGTTTATGGATCAACAGGATTTTGACCATTAAGACCAGGCTCGTCGATTGTAAGTCGCCTGATTTGATTTTCAACGGCAGCTAAGTTGGCAATATCTCAAGCCAAGTATGAATAAGTATCCTTCTGTCCTTCGGTACGTTCCAGGTAATCCTTTTCAATGAGAATATCTATGCATTTCTATAAAACAATAAGACAATGTTATATGACTTAGTGGCATTGTAACTTTAAGAGTTTGAATAATTCTAATTACCTTAATCATTGGCACGCGCGGGTTAAACCGTGCAGCGAGTTGATTCAAAACTTCTGCAACCAATTGTTGATGCTTGCATACCTTCCGCATCTTCATTATTCTAACAATCGCCGCTTGGATTAATATTTTCCTATCTTCCTCAATGACTTGGTGAGTTTGCTCCTGTTCTTGTTTTACTTCCGCCTTTAGCGGGACGTTGATATTTACCCGAAGTTTCTTATTCTTGTAGTCCTTGAAAAAGGTGACAATCGTTTGTTCTGTGAGATCATCTTCCGTCTCGCCGTTTGGTGGTACTAAAAGTCTTGCTTTGAAAAGGATCTGAAGCACCTGCAACCAATTTGTATATATCCAAGTTACATAAGAATTGAGGCGAGTCATCAACGAAGAAAGAAACTTTTTTAAGAAATGAAGAGGGTCTTGAGTTTCTGCATTTGGTTACCTGAACAAGTATATCCATTTTGAGTTTTGTAGCCTCCGCTAGTTCCCCAATGCGATACGAATCGGCCGAGTTGAACATCAACAGCACCGCCATTTGAAATGTAGATGCTTGGAAAATGTAACGGTTTTTAAAACAATTCGTTACAATGTCACCTTTTGACCGATTGTACAACCAACTGAGTTTCCTCCCACTGTGTTTAGTGTTGTAAAATTCGTTGAATTTATTTACACTATGTTCCAACTGCAATACATCAATATAATAAAATAATTATGCTTTGCTTTCCAAATATCTAACCTTGTACAAGGCATTAAATCGGCTAGGAACTTACCTCTGAGGGCAAAGCAAACTCTACGCATTGAGTGAAGGGCCAAGAGCCAGACGAAAGGACCTGGATCTGGAAGTCCAGCAGAAGTGTATCCTGTTTTTCTCTCAGGTAGTTTTTAAACTCATCATTTAAATCTTTAGATAAACCGATGTCCTATAATTTTAATTAAAACAATTAGCATACTAATTTATTTTAAGGATATCTGATATGTTTACTCTTAGAAATCATTCCAACGTATTTACCTGGTACATTCGCTGAAGCTTGGAGGTGTACTCAAATCCACAAGCGTGTTTCAACTTTCCAATCATTGAAGACTCTGCTTCATCACTGGCTGACATATGGGACACCAGACGATTTGCCAACATTTTGCTGTAAAACTTTTGGAACACGTCCTTATCTTCCAGGTATTTAAAAACTATCATCTGTAACATGAAGGAAACAGTTTAATCTCAATTCTATTTCCAATCATGGAAGAGAGATCTTCGGTTTTTGCATACCACTTGGTTCAGAGTATCTTCGAGTTCCTGGTCTTCTGGATTCTTATTCGATTTCTTCAAAAGTAAATCACAGTAACGAGCCAACAGCTCTGGTGACTTCTGAGTTGACTGGGCGGCTCTGAAAAATGAAAAAAAAAAGATAAAACTAATGAACACAAAAATTCAAGAGTAAGACCCAACTTATGTGCTTATTTAAATTAAAAGAGTACTCCTCATACTTGGTAACAGCGTTGTTGTTGATGAACTTTCCACAAGCCTTATCCAAGGCGGCAACAAAACCCGAATCATTTTTAAATGCGGTTAGCACAAGTTTGTTGTACTTTTTATGGACATCAAGAATGGTCGTAACATAGCTCTTCGGCTCCTATCAATATAAAATGTTCAAGGGTCCGATTACATTAACAGCTCTAACATATTTTTATAAGGCCGTTTAGAACCTCAAAATAATTTTAAAATAATAAAAAAAACTTTTAAAATTATAGATTTTACATTTCTCTCTTCTCTTACGTTTCCGCCTCCTTCCCCTAGTTCTTCCAAAGCTGCAAGTCCCTGCGCGCATATGTGGCTTTCCAAATGATCCCGCATTTCACCAAGTGCATCATCCAGACGTGCAACTAACATGTACATTCTACCCAGATCGTCCTTCTTTTCTGCATGAAGCAGACTCTTAAACTCATTATGTAACGTATCCAATTGTTTCTGGATAAGAACCTAAAGAAATAAAATAAAAAACATATCATTCCATTTTTTCAATAGCACAGTTCATCTAGAATAAAAACATTCAAAATTCATTCCCTAATTTTTAGTTTCGAACTTACTGTTTCGCAAGTTTTCATGAGACGTTGCAGAGTGCTATCATGCAAATACAGCTCGACCCTTTTGTGTTCCTCCGATAATCGCTGTTCCGCCTGGAATTCAAGTTCAAGAAATAAATAAAAAACAAAACTACAATACAGATTCAAGTGAAAGCAATATTCAGCTTAGCCTAGATTAGATTTAATTTTTATTTGATGATTTAAAAAAAATGTCGCAGATGTTTTCGGCACATGTTCTTCCATGAGGGGATGAACATGCTTCCTACACTGCTTTCTCTATACCCCTTAACAGTATTCACCGAAGTGAATTTACTGGCACTGATTCATACGATGGATTCGTTAGACCAGCGTGGCGAAGGGGAGACTGCTAGGAATCGAACCTGAGAACTACTGTATTTCACCCGACACACTACCATAATACGCCAAAACAACTTCTCAGTTAATACAGTGTAGAAAAGCACACAGGATACGCATAAGCGTTTATTGTTGCTCGTTGCCTTGATTTTCATTATCTCAGAAATATTTGTGGCAATTACCTTCTTCATATACTCTGTGACAGGATTTTGGTTTAAGAACTCCATGGACTCGTTCGCATAAAAGTTTTCTGTATCTTCCAGAAACTGTGCTTCGAAATGACGCTGGTAAGTTCCCAACTGGGGACCTGTTCGTTGATTCAGTCCAGCGTTGTTATTTGGGGCAACGGCAATTAGCTCATCGTCTTCTAACCCTGCGTTAAATATTTATAACCAGGGTTATATACTTGAATTTACAAAAGATATTGGCCTCTAACTTTTATAATCAGTTGAAGTTTTTACCTAATTCCACATACGATCCGATCACTCCACTGACTAACGTCGTGCTGATCATTTCACCACTTCGTTCTCGTTCGATGAGTTTAAGT
>JAANSQ010001653.1:0-14344 GCA_036850885.1 Lepidocyrtinus dapeste
AAGCAATAAGATTAATGAACCCCAACACTCTTCCTCCAACCTAAGTTCAATTAAAATTTCCGAATATGTTTAATTGATTCTATAGGTGATTATCCAGTGGAATTAGTTGACACGAATTTGGGGCGTCCTTAGGCCAAACTAACCCCTTTCTCTAAACTCGCGGGCAGTCCGGCTTTGTTGGTCTTGGAAAAATCACAATATATCCAATTATAGCAAGAACGGTGGTAAGTAATGTCTTAGTGTACGCCTGAGAAAACCGAAGAAGCCGGTAGCATTGGCCAATAATATCTATGCATAAAGGATTATCTGTATTATTTTTTTGCATCCGTTCGTCCCATGATCTCAGATTCCCTTCTGGTCTGCAATAAACCCTTTCATTTCGGTTCCTATGCTCTCTGTAACAATTTTATTTCTGCACCTATTCCCATCGTTTACGGTGATACTTTAAGAAGTTGAAAAGCATAAGAAGTGCATATCACGAGTTGGAAAATCAAGTGAGTACATAGTTCTCTATTAAAAAATGCATTCATCCATCCAACCTCTTCCACCGATCTTCATATTGAGGTAACAGACATTCATACTTTCATAGATTCCAGAGAGGATGAGGAGCGCTTTACAAAAAGAAGCCAGAGACAGACTTAACCAATAAGACCCTATATTCCCTCTCTCCTTCTTCAATAAGTGTGAGGATAGGTCTTCTAATTCAATTCATAATGAATTTTTATTTTCATCATATCAATAGGCATGAAAAATGTACATATCCTTCCACACCGAATTGGAGTGAGTTCCATGTATGTGAAGTGTATGCTGAAGAAGCTAATGCAAGAAATGCCATTCTTGGTTTCATCACCGTTCCTTTTCAACTTTTTCTCAGTTGATGGCGTACCTTTATATGAAAATGAAGAGGAATCAGAATGCCTAAAAGAAGAGCAATCTATGAAGGATGATGATGGTGCTATTATTGCATTGCACGCAACCAATGTAATAGATCGTATTACTGAATACCACGGAAAAAGTATTAAAGTAATACGCGCTCAAAAAAATCTTTATTTAGTTTTGTCAGAGGGAAAAAATAGTTCGTTGCTTTTTAGTTTTTCTTGTTGTCTTTACCTTATATTCCCTAATAATATGTATAATGTACCTTTTTTCCAAATTTGCCTCAAAGGAACATCATTATGATGAGGTATAGAGCTTTATCACTTTTACCGAAGGAATGTTATACACCACTTCTCCGAAATACATATACTTGTACTTGTAGTATTATTGCAGCATGAAAAAGAAACATTCTATATACCTACCGCGTTTTACACGAATCTATAGAAAAATTTTAAAAAAGCATAGAAAAATAAGGTAGACTTGGTAGACATCTACAAGATATTCAGATCGCACATGTACCTAATAATAATAATACGTAAAGTCTAAATGAAACTTTGTTGATCTTAATATGGATAATATATATAAAGTATAAAAAAAGTATGTATGAAGCTCGACCGACATCCGCCGCCGCCGTCGACGCGTTCGATCACTACTCCCTCTTGTACTTTTCTCTTACTACTTTACTACGACTACTACTTTACTACGATTTTCTACTACTCTTCAATGTTCAAATTGCATTACATTCATGAGTACGCTATATGTCCTCTTGAAAATCATTCGTTTTTAATACTGCTCGCATTTCTCACATCTTACATGTACCTAGGTTATATTCAAGAATAGAAAAAGCATATCATTTATAGGGAATACACTTAGGGTAATAAATGCATGAATAGGATTTTATACCTTTTTCGTAGTTTTTTAGGTGGTAAAACCTATTACTTGAGACAGAGTATATCACGAAAAAAAGTTATCATCGCCACCATATAGAAGCTTGTCTTTTAGCTTGTAATATATGTATAATACTATACTAGTATATTTGGAGCGTTATATAGAAGGGGAAAAAAGCTTAAGCTTCCTTCACTACTTTGGCTCTTTTCTCCGACCGTGTGGACTGCTGGATTATTCTTCATTTGTCCGTCGACCTGAACGCGTCTACAAGCTCTCCGGTTCGTTCAATTTTTTTATATAAGTATTTTTTTGGTTACACGGTAAATTTTTTCTATTATCTTGAGTAGTGTGGTAAGCTGAAGTTTGTTCCATGTAAAGCGTCAAAAGACTACTTGCGTTAGGAATTATTATAGAGAAAAATTTAAGCAAAAAGAGTTTTCGCTTCACTCCTTTTCTCCTAGCTGCTGTTGCTCCTATCTGTCTCTCCGGAACATAGTTATTTTGTTCGTTGAACGTTGTTTGTTTGTTGGATTGTTCAGTTTTTGTTGGTTTTCACGAGTTTGTTGTCATCTTGATCGAATCTTTCCCAGTTTCTGGGAAAATAGTGTGTCCTTTGACATTTCGCAGATTTGTAATTTCTTTCCAAGTTATTAAAAAAAAGTCGGTTCACTCACATCTCAAATAGGTTTTTCCTTACAGCTCACGTCCAACTTTCACGAATGATTAAGACCGTGTCGGAACCAAGAGTTTCTTGAGCAGAAGGAAAAAGGAGGGAAAGGAAAGCTTACACAATATTTTTGATTGGGGCATATGTCTTTGCTTGCGTACATGTGTATATCCGGTATATACATTTTTTTATTTCACCACAAGTTTGATGTACCTAGCACTTGAGGTACCTATTGAGTAGATAAGTATATATGAAGCCCCCAGAGTTTTTTTTGTCAGTATGTCACATTAGTATTTTTATTATTCTAACGTTAAGTTGATGTTTGTGGAGTGGAGAAGCGTCGTATTTTTGTTGCGGCCGCTGCTACCGTTTCTGCAGTACACTGCCTCCATCTCATCTATGCTCAACTTGATTTTTATGTTTTATCTCTTCAACGTATAAACACAAAAGTTCAGACTTCAGCTGAAAATAATCCTACAATTTTACTTTTATTTTATTGCCCCGTAGTACACCTCTTCTGACATTCCATCACTTTTACAAAACGAAGTCGTACTAAAGTGCACGATATTCTCTTTTTCTCTCTGTTTTTAGAAATCGCTACTCGCAAAAACAATCGTGAAGTTTTTACATTAAGCCGACTGTCAACGAGAAACAGTATATTTTTAACGGAAGACAACCAGCTTCAACTATATTTTAAATTTTGTTCGTCAGGACTAAACCCTTAAACCAATATTCATCATGAGCAATAACGATAAAGCCGATGTCGCCATCGAGAAGGCTGAGAACAATGATAGTGCAGACGCTAAGGCTGAAGTCAAGGGAGTCAAAAGGCCCGCAGAAGTAAGTTTTCTACAAGAAAATATTATCTTTTTCATTTGTGCACACTCTATCCCATCATAACTGTCCGCTAGCCAGTTGTCAAATCAAAGTCAAGTTTAAGAATTTGAAAAAATTTTGCCGGCCGGTGCGTACAATTTCTTTGTAGCCGGTCTGAAGCAAGCTGAGTGTAAAGAAGCCGCATCGTTGCTACTTTCTAGACATACGTTTTTTTGCAAGAATGCTCTTAATTATTTTCTTGAATTTGAAACTATTACTAATTATCTTTATCTTGTTGGTTTTTCATAGTTTCTAGCATTTTCTTAACCACGCACGAGATTTCATTGTTTGATTGTTTTTTTATATACTGTGCCTCCATAAAGGGAAGGGGATGCTACGCTATGAAGCTCTTATGCTTTACTTTAGCTTTAGTAAATTTGGCCGCGCTCGTATAGAAAGTTGGGGTTGCTACGCGGACGCATAAGCTTACCCGGCGAGGAGGTTTTTTTTTCTACCGGTTCGCTGTATCATCATCCTCACCATCATATTTATTTTTCCTACATGAAATTTCATATTTAAAAGAGTACACGGTGTGGTTGTAAAGATCGCTTATGTTGTCTGCTCTCCCATGCGTGCATGCTTGATGCGTTTATTCTCATTGTTCACTTTTCTTTCATAGGGTTAGAAAAAACAGAGCTTTCTGCACAAATGCCATTTCGTACCATTATTTCAATTTTAGCTTTTATCTACGGAAAATGTTTTTTTCTTACAATTTAAATCATTCTTAGAGGTAGAGAGGCTTAGGTTTTCATGTATGCTTTTGATTTCTTGCAATTGTTTTGTTGCTCTTGTATTAGTAGATTGAGAAGGCCTTTTCTCGTTATGAGATTTTTCTCGTACGTTTACCCAACTCTAGAAGAAGGGATATTTTTAGGGGCTTTGCAGGTTTGAGGTTTGTTTGATGCCACTTTTTGGCTGTTGCATTTCAAGAATTTAGGTACATATCATGTGCAATAGAAAGTACTGTAGCATTAATGGTAATAGAAACAGAAGCCCTTACGCCACATTTCAATGCAAGACACCCTCTCACCAATGCACAAGAACACTAGTAAAATGCTACTTCTTTAATAGTGTCATCATCATCTAGAAGCCACTCTTTTTTCATCGTTTCTTGGAAAATTTTGGGATGGAAAAGGTATTCGGACTCTGCATTTCCCTTGCTCTGTGTAGGCTTTATACTTTGTATTTCTATGCCTTCCTTCTCTCTCTCTCTCTCTCTCTCTCTCTCTCTCGCTTTATGCATTGTTGCATAGACAAATATGGGGAGTCTATTTCTTAAAATGTTGATCAAAAGTATATACAGAGTTTAGTGAGAAAAAAATATGTTATAACATATTTCATGATGAGGGTAATAATAATGATGCTGTTCAGTATACACTGGCTGGCTTCTATGGAGCGCTTTTCTTGATATCAGGAAAAAAAAATTGTACCGGCTTGGCTCTTTCTTGCTAACCCAGCACTTCAATAGCTTTCTATTTGGCGGCAAACCTTGAACGAGACGAAGCCACGCTTGTTGTTTGTCTCAGCATCCTCCGAGTATTCTATGGCCTAGGAAAAGTATACTGCTTTCTGCTTTTCTCCCATGTTGTAGCACATTGCCCCAAATGCATACTTAATTGTAGACCATGTGCACAGCAATAATGAAATTTAATGCGTTTCGTTTTTACCTTTATGTAATTAGGTAGTTAGGTGCTTTGTCCAGTTTTAATTAGAATTTTGACTGGATTTTACACACTTCAAAATATTTATCTCAGATTCCTTTATGATTATGAATCATTCAGATATTCTGCTTGGAATGTTAATCCCCCCATACATTTGATGCCATTAACAGTTGTAGATGTGATATGCGATGGTGTTCTATGAGATTTTGGAAATGCTTCGTGTTTATAATATGGTGGTGATGATGATGAGGATGATGCATATTGTATTATTCTATGCGTCATCTCTACATCATCATCAACATCGCCATCCCGCACATAAGCTTAGCTCTATCGAGTGTCAACGACTGACTCTTAGTAATCCGAAATTGCCTAAAAGCTCTACTTGTAAAAAACTGGCTTTCTACCATAGTTAAAGAATCCCTTTCTTAGCTTCTCAAAGAGTTTCTTCTGTGAGTTTTTTCCCTAGACAAAAAAAAAAACTGCGTAGGCCGGAGCAACATGACATGTGTTATATAATGTTGCTATATGGGAAAGTAGGTTTAGGGAAACGAGAGTCGTTTTGACTCATTGATTTTAGAGGAAATGAATGGAAATAAATTTGACTGAAAATTGTTTCTCATTATGTATTTCTGAGGTTTTGCACACGTTTCTAATTTACCATTTGTGCATGATGACAACTTGGTGGAAATGAAAGTGAATTTAAAGATGCTAATGCTCCATTTTTTTCTTTACATATTATTAGGAGAAGGACGCTGATGTAAAGAAGGCCAAGAGAGAAGAAAACGGAGAGGAAGACGTTGACGACGAGGAAGAAGACGTTGAGGGTGAGGAAGAGGAGGAAGAAGAGGAAGTCCCCGGAGATGAAGGTAAGGACGTGTTGATTTCGTTTAACATACATACACCCTCTCGCTCTTTACCGCTGTTTATGGGCATTACTAAATTATACTCGAATGAAGTTTGCGAATGTTTATGACAAGATGTTTACTCGAGTCTTTGCGCTTGTTTATTATATCACCCAATTGTCAGATTAAAAGGGTATTAAAACGCGTAATTGCGAAAAACCCAAAGCGTGTTGATGAGTCACGTTTGAAGCAAACTAGATTTAAGTATACCTCACTGACTTTGTTTTCTCTGCAGAAGAAGATGAGGAGGACGAGGGTGAAGACGGAGAGCCCGGAGATGCCGAAGAAGAAGACGACGATGCATAAGAATGCATCTTTTAGAGAACTGTGTTTTTATAAGGCCCTTCAAATCTAGGATCCTAATACGTATTGAATCTAGACTACATTTAGAAAGCTCATAATGTTAATCTGTATAAAATACTATATATAAACAGCATAAAAATTTATTATGCGATTTACACTGTCGTATTGTTTTCCATCCTAAAAAAGAAAAGAAAAAAAACTACTAGTTTGACAAACAAAGGTAAAAGTAAATTTATGTAAAACGTAAAAGGAAAATGAGAAACAATTTTTACGATCGAAGTGAAGGAGAAGAAAAAAAAACAATATTACCGAAGCATGCATAAGACCAGCTACAAAAAAAATTTAGGTAAATGTAAATGCATCATCATCTTACATTTTGTTCTCATCATCTTGTTCTACGGATTCCATGTACTATAAATAATATATAATAATAATATAATTATTGCAATTACTATTATTATTACTATCATTAATAAATTTGTATGTGAGGGACAGGAACAAAGTGGTCAAAAAAAGAGGTAAATAATAATAAAAATAACCCAAAAAATTATTGTAATCACGAAGATGAGTTCTGTGAGGAGAACATGTGACAAGGACGTTACTTACTGCTACTATTATTATTAATTACGTTGTAGAGAGATGATGTTCAACAAATTTTTACATGTGTGAATGATATTTTTTGAGTCACATGATATGATGAAAAAAAATGGTTGTTAGATGTGGTGTGTGTACGTTTCGACAAACTATATACTATATAATTACTATTTTATCTATATTAATTATCTAAGTAGAATTTTTTTTGAAAAGGTTCGGTTTGATGTTCAAAACAAAAGAGAAAAAAACAATTTTTATACGATTACACTTATAAATAGTACTGGCTGATTGTTGTTTATTATTGTTCTTATTGTTTATTATTGTTACTACTACTACTGTTATCACTTAATTTTTAGTAGACTTCTATTCTTACAGATACAGTTGAAAAATTGGTTCTGATATGTATGATTTTATGTTTTCCGTGTTTTTTTTTGTGTTTGATCATGTTTGTTTTTTTTAATTGAATTGAAGAATGGTTTGAAGAAAAAAAACTATTATTATATACGATACACACTATACATATTACTTATTTTACCGATGTCGTTGTTTAATCATATACTTTGCGTGTGTTCCATGAACATTTTTTTTAAAAAGAAGTTATCGACAAACAAAATGAAGGAGAAAGTTACTTATTTTTCATGAATGAAGGTATAGTATATGAATTTAAGAGTTGGCTCATTCTTTTATATTGTAGGGTAGCTAGGGGGTTTCTATTTTTACGTGAAATGCATCACATCCAACAACAACAACAACAAGATCAATTGATCAAAGAACTGGACACACATTTATTTTTCATTTTCCAAACGGTCTCAATTTCCAACAGAATTCCCAATGTTTACGAGCAATCCCGCAAAGTTTATTCCATGATTTACAGCCATTTTTTTTTATTAAAAGAATGAAAAAGAATATAGGAATCAAATTGGATACGATACAAAAATCCAACAACACTACACAGTTCAAATGAAATCTTTGGGATATGCTGTAAGATGTAACGACATAAGAGTAGAGGATTTCACACAGAAAAACGACAAATACAACGAAAGCATCTCGTAGTAGTAGTTTCTCTCGACTCTAAGGAGTGAGCTGTTCGGTGGCTACCTCTACTCTACTAAAATATGTAATTTTACCTGATCATCAACATATTATTATATTTAATTTTATGAATGTTGAATACAGAAACAATAACTACACATTTTTGTTGATTTTTTCAGTAAAATCGAATTAGTCGTTCATGATTTTAAAGGTTTTTGTTTTTCAAAACGGATTTGAAACTCTCAAAATATTTGGAAAAATGAGAGAAAGCAAATGGTTGGCTTTAACTTTGTTACATTATTGAATCATATATAAGCAAAATGTAATTATAATCTATTCCCATACTGAAAAACACAAATTCACCCGGAAAGCATCAAGCATTTTCTCATGGTTTTGCTTGTACTTCAAGTAAGTAGTACTTGTAACACACTTGTGTATACGGTTAGATAATTTTGCTAGTGAATCTTCCATTCCAGTCTTCCATTTGCGTCATACTGTGTCACGTAGGATAAGCACGAAGCTTAAGCATGCTTTGCAGCAGAGATTATTGCATAATATGTGAATATGGATTTTCCGGAAATCAATGTTTTTCAAACCAGAAAATCACAACCGCAAAAATATTTGAACCTCATCAAAATATTTACAATTAAATCGTATTGATTAGCTTACTAGAATCTATAGTGAGTGTGTCGCCATTTCCAATTCCAGCTTCCTATACGGTGACAACATTTTGAGGAGAGAAGAGTCGAGTTGAGGGTAAAACTGTCATTTTCTGGGGATTTTTCCATCCTGGGAAAAGTTTACAAGTGCACATAAGTACACGTATTACTTTAACAGACACAAGGCTGTTATTTTGTATGCTTGTTTGCCATAAGAACATATTTACAAATACGAGGTGGTGTCACACTTTGTTACATCGCGAGGAATTCGTAACTCAAGTACAAAACCAAATCGGCCGCATTAGATATAATGGAGTTTGGAAGGTTTTAGTACATGCAAAGTAAAGTGAACGTTGTCATATTGTCATATACTTTGTTTGAGATTCATTTATGTAGGTATAATTTGGCTTATGTGGTTATGCTCATTAAATGCCACCGTCATTATGACTTTTCAAATGATTTCACTCTGCTCTCCTTGGCTTGTCTGTGGTGATGCAGTTAAAACTGAAGAGCCATGCCAGCCACTAGCCATTCATCCAGCTAACAGCGCAGCGTCTTCACCCACGACATCCGTTCTCAATTAGTTGAATTATTGGATTCATGATGAGCTTTGAGATTTGAAACTGTCTGCATGTAAATTCTTATTAACAATGTACAAGATCAGATCATATTGTAGATATAATTTTTCGCCAGACGACATAATTTGATAGTTTCGCACAAGCAGATTTCGTCGAAATATGTAGTTTCCTACTTTGAAATCTCATGCGGGGCATTATGTACTGTCGTATGCAATGGAATTAGTTCAGCTTGGCATTTTCCGAGAAACTACAGACCAAAAGTTATATGAACGCTCAGCTTTCTTCTTGTGATGTCAAACTACAAAGTATATATGGAAACCTGAACCAACGCAAGCTAACTTCCTCCTTGACTTTGGCTTTTCTCAATGCAATACGAGTATGGTGAAACTATAAGTTTTCAGTCTTTTTTTATTACTTTTGGTAAATCCAATAAGAGAAAAACGGCACGATACATAAAGATACATTCGCCCACTATATTCCATCTCGAAGAGCGAACTGTAGCCAAAAAATAGTCAAAGGCTTTAAAAGCATTGTGTTTGTTCCACTCGGATCATTATAATTAGGAAACAGACAAACAGAGTTTCCATCTTGATTGGCCTTTCAAAAAGACCATGCCTACACCTTACAGCCAATTTTTCTTTGCTTTCTTCGCTCAACAATGCCTGTATGTTTACTCCATTGTAGTTTTTAGAGGTACGGAGTAAATCGGATTGAATTGAAATTAGACTTTGAAAAAAAAAAAAAAAATCAGGTATGTAGATAATTACATACAAATGTCCGCCCAATACAATCTCATACAATGATACCGAATCGGAAATCTCAAGAAGACTATTGCCAGATCCTCTTCATCATATCTTGTGTCATATGAAACCAAGTATTTTTACATTTCTTATTATTACCATTTGCTTCCGAGGAATAGGAATATACTAAATACCTAAAAGACTACTAATATAGCCGAATGGAATCTCATCTCTTCATGGATCTTCTTAAAACAACATAGAATTCATATGAGTAAAAAGAAAAAAGCTTTCCCTTTCAGCTTAAGGCAGATATTATGTCAGTGTGCATTTTTTATTTCTCTTACTTCTTGGATTATTATTTTTTGTTATCTGTTCTTCTATTTGTAATTATTTTTTGCGAGAATTTCATTACCCTCCGAAGAAAACCGAATTAGTAAAAGAACATGTTTAGCATTCTTTTCCCGAAAGAAAACTGAAATGTATGAAATATATGATGGCGAGTGTTTCACTTGACTTGGCTTCTCCACCTTTAGCTTTCTTCTGTGGGTCTTTGTCTCTCATACATTCAATTACAATGTATCTTTGCATATGTTACGGCAGATGAAGATGTATACATGAGATGATATCAATGAAAGAGATATGCATTTATGAATTTCAAACTGATTCTTTTTATTAATTTAAGACGCACACATACAACAGCACAAATATAAAATGATGTGATAGAACAGATTTTTACTACACAAGGACAATCCCTTGCGAGCTTACAAATATCTTGAATTCCGTAACTCTCAATAGAACTAGTCCGCTCCAAAAGTTTGATGGAATATTTCCCGTGATGTAACTTACCGGTTTTGATTTTAGAGAATTTATTGAAAACATAATGATAAATAATATGCTTTTGTGGAGATTCCACAATGTCCATGTCTCAAGTGAGGATGGTATCGTCTATGTCGGGCTCCTTTGACTCTGGCTCCTTCAGTGTTTTGCGAAGCACTTTGTTTATCACATCATTGAGCGCTTCTTGAGCACCAGAGTCCAAGTATTCCAAACAAGTCTGGGAGAATAATATTAATAGAATTTGAATAATTTATTAACCACTAAATGAATTCAAATAAATGATTATTTTAGTACTCACTTCCATAGAAGCATCTCCATCTCGTAGGCGTAGTATACAAATTAACGCAAACTCACTAGAAGCTCGAACAATCGAATTCTTCTCTTTTGTTCCATTCACCAATGCTGGAATCAAGTAGCGACCAACGTCCTTTGGCAGAATTTCCGGTGCTATTCTCCTAGCCATTACTTCAGACACTTGTCCTAATAGAGTTTTCACGTCGTTGCTTGGATTATTGATAGTCTGGAGAGAAGAAAAATCGTAAGCCATTGAGCAGTACAAAATTGATTAATAATTGGAAGAATTTAATTATTTTCCATTTACCTTCGTGAAGGGAACAACTATCGTGTGCGGAATGGGTTGATTGGTTTTCAAACAATGAATAATTATGTAACAACATGCGCGGATACCAGTAGAAACTATGGTAGGCTATTGAGTTTTAAAAAAATCAATTAATAAATGAAACTATGTAAGTATAAGATGATTACTGATATTATACTGTCATACTCTATCAGAGGAAAGTGCGCCCAAAACGCATTTATGTATTCTCGATTCAAATTTTTCAGTGTACAGCAGGGCAGGGGAAACTTTAAGGCCGACGACCACAGCCACAGTCCTAGCATGATGGTTGCAATAGTCAGGCTCCTCTGAAAATTCAGGCCCATATAAAGTTATCTATGACTCTACATATGAATTTATCAGAATGAAGTTAGACTAACCAGAGAGTAGGTTGTTCATGGTATACTCCAAATCAGATTCAGGGAGAATTTGAAGGATGGTTCCAACAGCCCCAGCAGCGACAATGCTAGTTGTCTCATCACTGGATCCAATATAGCTCCATAAGCAATTCAGGATTAGCTTTTTTGTCGGATCAGTTATCTTCTGCCCTCCTGAGAGTGTTATGCATCTCAAAGTGTACAGTAATGTGTCCCTATGACCAATATTTGAATTAACTCATTTATATCGAAGTTGGAGCATAAAGTATTTTTTTGCATTTATTACCTGTGGAGAATATCTTCGGCGAGTTTCAAATTATTTATTAGATCCTGGAACATTGGATCCGGCTTATTATGAATTGGTATGAGTTCTGCCAGTCCTACAGCGGCCTTTAATCTCACACTACGATTTTGATCAACGGATGACTTCAAGAAGGTGGTTTGCAACTGCGGAAGGAACGCCTTCATATGTGCACCAACCTTCAAAAAACAAAATCATTTCCATAAGAAAATCTATTCTTTTTGTAAATACACGCATTTAGGAATAATATATGTACCTTTGACAAAAGCAAAGTGAGCGTATCTAACACTGCAACTTTCAAAGTGGGTCCGTATCGGTCACCCAAGATCCGAATCAAGGGTCCTGTAATATTAACAACTGAAGGTCTTAAAGCGTCGTCTGAGCTAAGCTTGATAAGCTCTCCAATTCCAGTACATGCGAGCTCCTTTAACTCTGCACTGCCGCAAAGCACAGCCTCCCGGTATATTGGTAACATGGGGTTGATACCCTAGAAATTGAAAAAAATGGTTAGCTTTCAAATTGGTTCAATTCCTAATTTCCTATGCTAACATTCTTGAAAAAGCTACAAACCTTTCTGGGAAGACATACTCCAGGCAGAAGTTCCTTTTCTTTTAGGTCTCCACGGGCAAACATGACAGCTTGTCTAAGATCTGGAACGTAACTTAATTTCTCAGCACTATCCAAACTCTGTGAAAAAATAATAAAAAATGCCCGTATAAATAAAATGAAAACTTTGGTTAGTTAAGGTTAGTTAAGGTAATTTTCACCTTAACGATGGATCCTACAGCATCAGCCACGAGATTAAGAAGAACATCGTCCTTTTCTGTCATAAGCATGATAAAACCTCTAAGGAGTTGTGAAACGTAGCAACTCAAGTCACCCTTGGAGTTTACGCAGTACATTGAGAGCAAAGTGACAGCTGCCTTCTTCATCTTGGGATTCTCTGACTTGGTCGTTTCCAACAAGTCATCAATGAGGGTTCTCACTGCAACGTCTTCGGTCACTGTGAGAATGATTCTGTTACAGTTTTCTAACTCTTGAGCTTCTTGGGGTGTTCCATCGCTCTCCATAAGTACATCTAGCAAACAGGGTAAAATCCTGTTGAGATGTTTAGACAAGGCATCGTTCGCTACAGAGGCTAGCGTCGCCATTGCTTTAGTATTTGGAGGTTTTGCAGTAAGTTGAGGGATCAAATAGGGCATAACTGATTTGGACTTTACAATCAAAATTTGTCCTAGACCGTCCAAAGCTTGCTCTGCCTCTTCTGATGTACCGTTGCTAAGTTTCTTCATAAGGTAAGGTACAACTTCCTCCATAGCGCGACTTCCCACGTTCGAGTGTAAACTACTAAAGGTACTCGCCGCAGCTTCTCGAACTTCTGGAGTAGAATCGCACAGAGCTTTTCTTAGAGTAGGGACCAGGTTGTCGACAAAAGCGAGAATCATTTCTTTGCTCGTGTTTGCCATGATTTCGCTCAAGCCGATACAAACTCCTTGTCTTTCATCAGCGCGGGGAGACTCTAGTCCTTTTTCGAGGATTGGAATGATTTCCGGCAAGATTTTTTCACCAAGTTTCCTCACCAAATCTCCTAATGTCCTTCCAGCGACGGTACGTTTATCATGAGATGCAGCAGCGAGGCATCCAAGCAACAGTGAAAACAACGTTGGAAGTATTTCCCTCAGTGTTTTTGGAGTGTTTGCTACAATCACTTTCCAAACATGGAGTGAAGCTTGGCGTACCATCAAGGCTACGTCTGATCGTCCCATGTACAGCCCAGCAAGTACTCTGTTCCTTCTTTCTAATCCCAACGCTGCGATGATGAGCTTTTGGGATTGTTCAGTTCCGAAATTGTCGTCATCGCTTGCAGACTCTGTGCTCATTTTTCCGGAAACACCAGAGATCTTATACAGTAAATCTCCCAAAAGTTGAACAGAAGAGTAGCGAATCCTCCAGTTATCATCAAACACACCTTTCTCCAGTTCAGGTAAGAGCAGAGTAATCGCAGTGTCTGCAAATCCCGTAACTATTCGCTGACCTGCTCTCAGTGCTGTATCTCTTACATATTCATTCTCATCAGCGAGCGCTTTCAGAATGGGGTTGATGATTAGTCCAATATATTTGACAAAGGCGTCTTCGAAAACTCCCGGCATGTAAATAAACATCATCATGTAACCGTCCCTTACGTGTGGCGCTAAGTCGTCTGAATCTGCCTTTCGAATAATTTCAGGCATAAACTTGTGCAAATTACCCTCCCCTAAGGCTCCAATCACCTCTGCCAGCCCTTGTGCAGCACCCGACCTGTCCACAGAGTTCATATCTGAGACCAAAGTCTTCATTAGCCATGGCAAAAGTTCCTCGTAGCACTTTTCACCCATTCCTTTGGCCATCGCGCCGAGTGCCTTGGCAGCGACGGCGCGTACATCAGGAACAGGGTCCA
>JAANSQ010001654.1:0-14343 GCA_036850885.1 Lepidocyrtinus dapeste
GCACCCTTCCAAAATCTATCAGACCTTAAGTTAGTCAAACACTCCCAGCATGTAGTGTAGGGCTCAATGAATGGAGGGTTTCCTAGAGGAATGTCCGTTTTGTTTATGATCATTATGTCTGAAGCATTTCGGAATGGGCTTGTGTACATCCCACCTACGCTCTTTGAATTAATGAAAATGCACTTATTGACCATAAAATGAAAAATTAGTTTTCTCAGATCGCCCCATTTCACTCACATTTGAAAAATACGATATATAGCCTTCAATCTTCTCCGCTTGGAAAGGATCTGGTCTGAGAATTTGAAGTATCCTCATCACAGCCAAAAAGGCTCCTGCTGATACCACCGTGAAAACTATTTCTCGTATTATTCTCGCCTGACATCCAGCAAATAATTCACTAAAGTCTTGAACTCGTATGAGCTCTTGAAACCAGGAGTCATTCAGTGGAGGTCTTTGGTCAAACAATTTTGTACATTTAGATACAATTAATCCAGATTGTATAAACTTTAAAAGAATTTTCACTTTGCGTAATTTACCGAAGCCCTTCTTCCGTCGTAGCATTGGTCACAAATCTCGCCATTGTCCTTACAGCAAGCACGTGAAAAGGATAACTTACATGAATGGTAATCACGTTACTGATAAGTTTCCAAAATCGGGTTTGAGCAAAGTGAGTGACATTCTTTTCAGTGAACGCTTCCATCATTCGGGGCTCATCTTCCGGGATGTCTGGAGGGAACGGCGATAGATTTTCTATATACCTGGTTAAATGCCTATTGATCAGGGATGCTGTCACGAAAGGAACCACTCCGCGATATAGCCCGCTAAATCCATCGATCATGTATAAATAATAAACTAAATTGAAGTAAGAATTTGAAAAAAAATTAGTCAATTTAATTAACAATGATCAACTGCAAACGAATTCAGTGTCTAACCATAAGCTGGCAATGAAGGCAAACTTAATGATTTCCCCCTAAAGAATCCTTCTTGTTCAACTGGAGGAAATGGTTCATATCCAAGCTAAACAATGAAGATAAAATATTATTTATAACATTCTTGATGATGATGTTAACTAATGATTATCTTACACGAATTAATGTATCTGCAAAGTCTAATGGATACAGGGCTGCATCGATGACTCCGTAGTTTACAGCTACACCATAGAACTCAGATAGTTCCTTAGTGGGAAAAGCCTCAATAATGTCTGAAAGTCTACCATTGGAACCCTTTAAGAAACCCCAGATTTGCTATAAATGAGGAGTGATTCGAAAAAATCTCAAAAATAACCTTTAATCTCAACCTTACCATGAAAAGATCACAGATTACGACAGGGCTCTCAAATGGAAGTGGATGTTTATGGATAAGATGAAATCTTTTTCGGAGGGCCAAGAACCCGATTAAATTGTATTTCGAAACTGGCTTGTTAATTACAAAACGAAAAAATGTGCGCGGATTTTTTGTGGAGATCTTACGGGTTTAGCATGATGGTTTGCTTGTGTTCCAACCGTTAGTTCAATACCCTTAGAACTTATTGCTCCAGGGAATTAAAATTGTTGCATTATTTCAGTTTCAGCCTAATTGTGTTGCTATGATTGGTTTTATTACGCACGAAGGAATCCCATTTGGCCCAGCGCCCCGATATGATTCTCAAGTTACCCCGAATCCATTTGGGAACAATAAAATGTTAATTGCACAAATATTCCACGTTTTATTCTTCATATTAATTGGTCAGAAACATTAATAAATAATTTGTTTTCACTTTTCACGATACACTGGGATAAATGGTTTGATTTAACTAGAATTTAAAATATGATTAACTCTTCAAAATGCCTACGACTTCTTCAGCTGTTTCATCATTTAAACCCGCAAGTTTCAAGGCTTGGGTGACTTCACTTTCACTGAGACTGAGTACATCCTCCTCCTCATAAAAATCCTCTTCAAGATCCTCCTCATCATCATCATGAGCATCACCAGGAACGCTTATAAGGTCACCACTGCCTTCATCCGTGGTGGTGGTGGAACGAGCGCTGCTAGTAGTGGCTCCACCGGAGGAACAAAATCCCGTGGCTGTAGTATTAGAAGGGTTGGGAATGCCAGGAATTATGGTGGTAGGACTATGTGAAGTGGATGATGGAGCGCTTGCGGGTGCAGTGTACTCCTCCAAGAGAACTCCATCTAGCTTCATTGCAGCTTGACCCGCTATATTATTGGCGGAATGGATGACGGAACCCGTTGATAACTTGTCCTGTGGGGCAGGTGGAGTGTAAAAGAAGGTTGTACTGGTAGCGTTTGAAATTGAGCCGTAGCCAAACTCTATTCTGTCCAGGGCGTCGTCCTTGGGTATTCCAAGGTCTGTACGGAGACGCTCCAGCATGTCCATTAACTTATCCTGAAATAAGGTGTTTAAAAGTCAGTCCGTTAAAAAATTGGAAAAATCAAGACTTGAAATTAGCTTCATACCTGATTAAGCTCTTTATTTTGTTCCAACTGCGCCTTAAATAAAGTTTTGAGCCCCTTATTCGTATAAATTCCTTTGTTCACTATGTCCTGCGTAAGCTCCGCCAGAAATCCGACGTATCTCTCGGAGGAGTTTCTCCTTTTCCTATAAAGAGTTGAATAATTATAAAATTATACTGAGCATATTACATATTTCATCAGTATTTATTTCCTAGACTTATCTTACATCTCGATATCATCCACACTACTCTTCTGCTTAATCTTATGCCTGGATGAACTGGAGGACTCTTTGCATGGCCTCCTTTGTAAATCTGAATGCTGCTTATGTATCGTTCCACCTTGAAACTCCAGACACTTCTTCTCTGGAGTGCTCTCTCTAGTCGTTATTCTACTTTCCCCACTGGAAAATCCATAGGCGGAATCCCTACTGGAATCTTTATTATTGGCTACACCCGTAGAACTAGGCTTGCTCCTTGCAGTATTCGTACCTCCTGAACTTCGTCCTCCCTCGGGTGTCAAACTAGCCATTGAATTCGATTTGAGCAAATTGGTAGAGACGGAAGAAACTCCAGAAGAATGATTTGTATTGCTATGATAATGGTGAGTAGTTAACTTAGTCCTGGATTTCTTATTTCCTGTTTTAAGATGCAGATTGTCATCGAGGATTTTACTAAGGAGGATTTCATCGTTTATACACCCGCTTTCTATTGTAGAGTAAATGTCCTGCATGCTCAACGGAAAGTCTTCAGCAGTTAGTTCCTCACTTCCACAGATTGTTCCCTGAAAATTAAAAAAAAAAAATTTAAAAAATTATAAAGTTAAATTGACCCACTCCTTTGCTTAAGCTAACTCACAATGGAGGCTATGCTTCCCGCTCTTCTCCTAATCTTAGCTTTCTTCGCTACCTCCGTCGTATCCTTCTCCGGAAGCATGTGAATATCCATGCCAGACCCCGTAAATTTATTTCTGGATAGTCTAGTTAACTTCTTTGATTGTACTTCTTCACTGGTTATCTTTGACTTCACCTTGTTTCCTATTTAGGGAAAGCATGGGAGAGCTCAAGTGTTTTCCAGCGTGTATTGCTGGCTCATGTGCTGCATTTATTGTATTTGGCTGCTTAGACTTGGTCGGAGTAACTACTCCTGTCGTCCCACCCTTCTGAGTTTGACACTTTCTCGGCGACTTCTGACCACAGCTAGTATTGTTGTTAGGCTCAAATGGGAGAAAGCACCGGGAGTGTCTAGAAAGTCTATAGTCAATCTGATTAGTCGAGCTTACGACCGACGGAGGAACTGAATTTGGCGTAGTGGGTGAAACTATAGCAGCTCTGGAGCCTTCACTTTGTCTAGATTTATTTGCGGTTGGATCAGTGGTCACTCTCTTAGTTTTTTTCTTTTTCGAGCCTGAAGACTTTAGATCCAACTGATGTATGTTATTTAGGAAATGCCGAATTTTCTCTGAGACGCCTAGAGGAGCTTGCACTTCCGATGGAGGTTTATTGTCTCCACTTAGTGTACTGTCCGTCTCATCTGACAGGAAAGCTATTTACAAAAACAACAGAGAGTAAAACATGCAGAATTATTCGAGAATTATTGACAAGCTAAAGTCCAAAAACATTTTGTGTTATCTTACCATCCGTCGAACTTCGGATACTTGACGGTCCAAAGACAACTTGATATTCCGGATAATTTACTACAGCGTTTGGGTGTTGTTGTTTCTCACTCTTTACTTTACTTTTACCAATGTTCTTACTATTCTCGATTACTTTCTTTGCCTTCCCGATCGATTCGTGTGCTGTCAAGAATGCTGGAGAAGGCTTTCCAGAAATATTCAAGTGGTCTGGGTGACTACTGTACATGATATTATCCCTACGGATTGGTCTGTAGCAAGGGGATTTCCTCCCAGTGTTTGTACTTGTCTTGGCATTTGTGGCGCTTGAAGATTTTGTGTTTGCACTGCCCATATTTTTTACAGTCTGGAATGCAAAATCCACCTCAATTATTCCCTCCGTCTCTAACCAAATATTTTTAAAATTTTGATTAACTTACTTTGGAAGACAACATTCTCGAGGAGGAATTCAAGTTAGAGAAATTATGAAAGCTTCCGTGGTGCGACGCTTGATTTGGAGGGAGACCCGTGTCAATTCTAGGCTTGACATTTAACAGCTTCCTGTAATGATTAGCCATATGAGAGAAAGTCATCCATTGTCCAGCCAATGTATTTGTGTCAATGGGAATTCCACTAAAATCTACATTCAAATAGGGACTGCGTTTAGTAAAAGGAAATCTTCTCTTTCTCTCGGAACCCATTTTTAAAAGAAAAAAAAGTCTTACTTTGCTCGTTTAGAAAACACGGGTTATTTTTATCTTACAAAATATTTTTCTTTTTGGAATTTATTACTCACTTGCTGATGACGAATGCTTCATTTTCACTGAGGTTGAAAGACTTGAAAAGTTATTGCTAAGTATAATTGTTGCTTAAGTTCAAGTAGACCTCCAAGGTTACATTATTAAGTCACTACTTTCCTAAATGATATGGTCCTTATGGTCAACATACTCCCGCTACTTTATCACCCTCCACTAGACCCATTTCCACTACACAATAACACAATCCTCCACAAAATACGCAGTTTCAGACGTTTTGTTTTAAGCTGACCACAATTGGCAATGAAAGACATTGAAAGTCACTTCCCACACATCACTATAACTTAACGAGGTTAAACTGGCAGTTTTATCTTTACCTCCATGTTCCAAATTGAGTTGAAACTGGCCAGCCGTCATGTTTCTCATAAAATGTCCATCTACTGACCACCTTCTACTGTAATCAAAGGATATAACGAACAATTAAATAGCAATAGCAACTGTAACCCTTGATCTATTTCCTATCACTATCTATTTAACTACTCTTCATTTCCCTCCAGCTTGAGAAAGCGCAATAAAAAGGAAAGTAATAATGAAAGAACATATATTTCTCTAGGACGGACTAAACTGAAGAAAATGACGGTATTGTACGATTTACCTAGTCCATTTGAATGCGTAATGCGTACGTGTTTCCCTTGTCAAAAAAGAAAACAAAAAAAATCGACCCATCAACGAACCCTCCTCAAATGGACGATTACGACAGAGACGATTATTACGGAGAAGTCATTAGCAGACAAAGTTTCTAGAGACTCTTGGAGGGGAGGCAAAGGAAAAATGATCAGTTAATCTACATCGCTTTCCACTTTTACATGTTTTGTATGAACATTACTCCTTTCCCTCCAGAAAATTTATTACAGATATTAAATGTGGACAAATTCTCAACTTGAGATAATTAAAGAAAGGAAAAGCAAAAAGGGGAAAGTTGTTTTCTCCATGTGTCGTATATCGTGAATTCTTGATGATGATGATATGATGAGCATCACTTCAACTTTTCACTGAATACTGGAGACTCCAGAGAAAATACTAGGTTGGAAAATCAACAAGCAAGTAAACTCTCATTTGCATGCGTTGCTACATTGCATGCTACATTTTCTAAAGAAAGTTTACGATAGACAAGCGAAAGTTTAGGGGAAGACGAAGGAAAAGGGAGAGACAAAATGAGATAATAGGAAAATCATACAAGCTTACCTATTTCTATTAAACACTGTATCTGTTTAGATAAAAGCACCTGGAGGAAATACCACCTTAGTATTTTAAACTCCATTATATTTTCTCTAGAAGAACCCTCCTTTCAGCCAACCAGCGAGTGTTTACGCTTTTCCCATAAAAATTAGCACAAATTTAATGCGTACGGAATGAACAGAGAAGTGGAAATTTTCCAAAAACTTGATGAGAATATTTGGTCGAAAGTTTACAAAAGAATAGAGTAAAAGCAAATATTTAAGATATTTTTTATTATTTCTTTCTTTCTCTCCTAATCTTTTTTGGGCCTGTGGAGAGTTGGAGAGGAAATTTGTATCGCTTCAGGTAGACACAGTCAGTCAACTTTAAGAAAAACTCAAGCATAAAGCACTACAAGACAATATGATTGATCAGGTATGCATGGCAGTTTCTCGAGTGGATGAAATGGACTCCAGTCCATATCCAGATTGTGCATTGGGGGACAGTGCTCAATGTTTAATAAGAAAAAATGGGACGTATTGTATTATCGAGAATTAAGGAATTCGTACGAAGTCCGTGTATTTTCCCTTGCTTACTGCTTACAAAAAATGGTAAAAACTAGGCTGGATTGGATTAGAAACACTTTTTGTGCACCTTTCCCCTTCCTTCTTTTTTCTATTGTTCCTCATTCTCATTTCCTCTTCACAATTCGTAGGTAGCTGTGTGACTGCGAGTAGGCTGTCGAGGCTCTTGCTGTTTCTGGTTTGACTTGGCTTGTATGTCACTGGAAAGTAATCGGACTGCTTTCGTTTGCCTTTGCCATTGGAAGGTAGCTAACTTATTAGAATGGTTTTTGTCCAGGTCCAGTCCAGTAACAAAGTTTTTCCAGGTGAGAGTAGGCTATCGGCTATAGTAGCAATAATGGTTAAACATTAAAGATAATTTTTTTGTATTGGAAAGAAGGCAAAGGAAATAGAATGCTTTCCCCTAGAAATGAATTGAATGCATCGAGACATCGAGAGGGTTCTGAAAAAAATGGGGGAGCATAAGAACACAGGTGAAATACATTTGGATTTTTTCCTGGTAGCACACCTGTCATTTCATTTACCATTAGTTTACCTGTCTGTCCTTTACTATGGAAGTGCGCTGGAGTATGGAGGAATGGAATGGATAAACCAAAGCAAAGCTTGTTTCGGGAATACGACCTAGGACTGTACCAAATAATAGGCCAAACTGGCTGGAGAAGAATGACAAAATGGAATAGCATAAATAAGTCCAGAGTTTATGTTTTTTTATGTAACATGGAATGTTAAGTGATAGCAGATTAATTATTGCGTATAAATTTTTTTCTTCATCCATTCTGATGAGGTTTTATATTTGCAAGAGCAATTATTGGAATGCAGGTTCTACTTCCTACTGGTTTTTAAGTTTCGAACCGAATTATTGTCATTTCCTCCAAGAACTCACTGCACCCACGCACAAAATGCTAAGCTATCACATGAATAGAGTATAAAAAATATTAAATTAAAATATGATTGTTTTTGCAAGCATTGTGAATTTAAATAATACCGCGATTTTTAGAAGGACAAATTATGATTTTTAATTTCTTTATTTATTCAAGCAGGTCATACAATGAAGTACAGATATAATATTATGTATCGTATCGTAATTTCAAAATACGATATTAAATATATTCTTAGCAAAAACATGTTGTAAGTCATAATTACCAGATCTTCCTACGCTAATTGTAAGAATATTAAAATTAAACATTTAAATGAAGAATGGAACAGAGGTCTTAACGAAAATAAACTAAAGGTATTCCAATGCTTTCCTTTTGAGGCAAAAACACAATTCCGTCCTAATCTTCCATTCAACTTTAGTAATTACTATTAAAAGCCTAAATAAGTGAATTTATCAAATAATGAAAAAAATTCTGAGCAATATACTAACCATACACAAACCAATCATTAATCAAACCACAGACAACCCAATAAGTTACATTAACAGAGCGAAATGTAAAAAAAAATAATTATTAAATGCAAATCAGTCTAATCAAAATTTAATTCACCAATCAACCAGTAGTAAGCGGTTGAAAACATCTTTCTTGTCTTAATCATCATCATCATCGCTACCACTGCTACTTTCGCTGCTTTCATAAAGCTTCCTCCCAGACGGTATAATGGTACACTTCTTCGGAGCCTTCTTCGCAATTTGCTTTTCTTCCGTATTTGAGGCCTTCACAACTTTCCCGTCCTCGTCAACTCTGCAGACTAAAATTGGTTTGGATGGCTTGGGTGCAGGGGGCGAGGGTTCCTTTGTGGAGTCTACAGGTTCAGATGATAATGTAGCGTTTTTTTTGGAGCCCTTAGCCTTCGCGTTTGACGGCTTCTTGTTCAAAGCTGGAGTTGGGACTGAGGTTTCTGCCAAAGTCTCAAGTACAGTGCCTTCAGGTTCGTCTCCGGAATTAAGCTCAGGTTGCTCTTCAGACTTTTTCTGCTGCACAGCCAAGGTCTTTTGGTTCGAAGCTGAAGTTGGGACCGAGGGTTCAGCCAAAAGCTCAGTTTCAGTGTCTTCAGGTTCGTCTCCACAATTAAATTCGTCGTCCTCCTTCTCTTTCGTCTTCCCAGCCAAGGTCTTTTGATTCGGTTTATTCGCTGGATTATCCAAGGGTGAACCTGATAAAAATGGTCCCAGTCTTGCTTTGGCAGGGCTCACTGACTTCGGAGCGGATTTTTTGGCGAACACAAGAGTTTCAAGAGTAGATTGTGAATAGGAGGGATAATGAAGTTTCGCCTTTTTGATAATTTCTGTAGGTGAATTAGGTAAAGATGCAGTACTTTCAGGGTCATTTATAGCCAACTTGGACCTTCCTTTCGGAGTGGCTTTCTTTGATCTGTATGGAGGTGCAGATCTGGTTGTACAATCTGTGTCATTGCCATCATCTTCAGTCTCGAGAGCAGATTGAGTGGCATCAACAAAGGATTGGTTTCGTACAGATTTTCTGTTTGAAGAAAGAGGTTCGGAATTTCGAGGTTTTTTATTACTGCCAAATAGCCCCATACTTTGGTTCAAGAAATTCATATTTTTACACTTCTTTGGCGGAGGTGGAGGTAGTGACGGTGGTGTGGACATAACCTGAGAAGCCTTCCTCAATGCTCTTAAATCCTCACTATCAGAAGAATCAGAATCAGAGTCTGAATCATTGCCATCACTCTCGTTTGCTTTACTTCGGCTTTCAATCCAATTCGGATTTGTTGACGAGTCCAGCAAATCCATGGGAGGAGAAGACTCATCCTCGGAGGGAATGACATTATCGTCGTCCATTCTTTCATTGCTGGGCTTGTCTGCTAAGTTTTCGGGTTCTTTCTCCACACTATTTTTGTTGATATTGACGATACTGAACCTGGAGGCCAACGGTGACTGTTTCTCTTGAGCCGATGGCGTTTTGCTTCGTGGTTTTGATGCTGGCTTAGGCTTTGATTTCTTATTTTTGGGTTGATCACTGTCGGTTTCGGCGACCGTTTTCTTCGTGGCCTTCCTTCGCCTTGGCTTATTTTCTGGTACAGTGTCATCAGAAGTATCTTCTTCCGGATGCGATTTTTGGTTTGTCACAACAATCTCGTCATTTCTTTTGCCGGATTGTGGCGATTTTGCTTTAGTTGCATCTTTTGATTTGGACCGAGATCGGGTCGTCCTGGAATTGGAAGACACTTGTTCATCCTCTGGCTGCTTCACCTTCTCCCCTGGGGGTGACCTCATCGTACCACTAGATTCACTTTTTAAAGAACATGGAGAGATACATGCAAACTTACACTTAGTTTTTATAACACCTTTTAAATCCACCAACCTGACAACAGGAGACATTGTAGCAAGCATTCCAGTTTTTTTAGCCGTTTGGGGTGTCTTTGTAGGAGACTCACGTTTCCTTTTCATTCCTCGAGTAATGGGTGGAGTCTTCATTTCCTCCAAATCCAACTCTTCTTTAATATCATTTAGAGTTCCTGAGAATTCAGATGAACCAATCGGAGGCGAAACGACTTTAGGTGACTTTTGGATTTTAGAACTGGTTTCGGTTTTCTTCTCATTTTCCGGAAGAACTCCTTCTATCTCCGGCAAATTCACAGTTCCTGAGTCTGTGTTTACATTACCTTCATTGCCTGCAACAAAATCATCAGCAGAGTTCGGGCTAGAGATAGATTCTGATGAAAAGGAGTTTCTAGAGAACTGACACGTGGGATGAACCGTGGCTTCATTTCTGTTCGAAGCTGAGATCTGAAAATCTTCTGGAGCGACTAGTATCTGAGGATTAATATTAGCTGTCATGACCAATCCAGAAGTGGAGGAGATATTGGTGCAAGTGGTAGTTGCTTCCAGGCTAGTAATAGTTCTAGTGCCAACGTCAATCGTGATGGGAGTCATTCTTGAGGCTTCAGAGTCTTGAGGAGCTCGAGCTTGCTCCTGAGCAATTCTATCGATCAAGTTTAGCCTCTCAGTGATGCTGTTTTCCATATTTTTAAGCCCTAAGAAATTTAATATCAATTTAAATCAATCTACTTTTTAAAAGCTAGTACTTAGTGACCTTACGGTGGAACGCGAATTTCTTCAGGTCAAACCAAGGATCTGCTAGAACCTCACTGAAATCCCTAGGGCCTTTCATTTTATCCAGGTACATCTTCTGAATCTTCAGAATTCTTTTCTCGCTCTCAACAAAGTAGCTAATACAGTCCTGGCATAATGTGATTGACTTAAGCACTTGACTACAGCGGCTCAGGTCTTCAGCGACTGTTTGACTTTCAACCAAAACGATTTCCTCCGACCTCAAAATTCTCTTACTGAGATGTTCAATCCCTACTTCTTCCAAGAATTTCGCATCATTTGGTTTCACGAAATTAGTAGGGACTTGCCAAGAATTTTCACAGCAAGCACAGGAGTATTTTGTGTAAATCGGTACCGTACTAGTACTAGTATCCGAGGCATTTCCGTCAACATTACATCCTCCAGGACGTCCGTTTTGGTAGGAGCTGACGAAGAACTGCGTGGGATCAAAATATATCAAAATTACCGAATTGCTTTTACTTTGGCTTGATACTTCAATGTTGATCCTGCAAAGCAACCTTACCATTTTGTAAGTTGGTCACTTATCAAACTAAAAAATTCGAACTTGAGACAGCAATCACAGCTTAATCGTTAGACTGTTAGAGAATCCTGGTACTTTAGACATAATCAGTTTGAATCACTCTAGCTTTTTCTAAATATAATAATGAACTTTGCTTCATCAACTCAGAAAGAACATAATTTAAAGGGTTACTGGCCTTATCACTTCTTTTGTATTTTCATAAAGTTCAGTCTCATGTTTGCACTCGCATGCTTTTCTCGCGTGATGTATATTGGATGTGCTTCAGGGAAACTGTTCATGCTTGCTTCCCGCTTATAAAACTCTGGATAAATTTCTCTATGTCTAGCCCTCGATGTATGTATAAGAAGCTGGAACTGAGCGGGTTTGAGTGAATGTTGAATGTAGACAAAGGCAAAAACGAGCAAGCATCATGATTCCGTTCGTTGATTATTATGATTTTTTGTAAAAAAAAGTTTTATAGTTTTATCCAATTTTGGCAGAATGTTTTAAGTTTCGAATGATTTTCTTTTCCTCACCCCGTCATTGAATTATGCTGATTTTAAAATGTGCCACTTTTGCTTAGTAAAACTAACATAAATGATTCTCCGAAATTTTATTTACGTTCGTTTAAATGGATTTTATAGTGTCTATTGTCTAACTTTTAGTACAAATTGAGTGTGAGTCGAAACATTTTTCTGCGTCGATTTCCTTACGACCTCAGTTAGTTTTAAAAAGAAAGTTTACAACTTCTGGATTAAATTCATGTTACACTTACTTAAATGACTTTCGTGATTCCTTTCACTCCGCAATAGGTTCCGGTACTTCCGGTTCTTGATCATCAAAGTCTGGCAAAGCAGATTCAGTAGCAAGAACATTAGACTTTCTTGATTCCCCTCCAATTTGCCCGGATCCTTCAATGTAAGCCTCTCCAGACTCTGTCCTTTCTGCATCCATAGACCCTCGATATCCTCCTTGGCTAGGACGCTTTGCATCCATTGAACCTCCTGAAGGTCGCTTTTCTCCCTCCAATGGTTCAAATGACATCCCTTCATATTCCTCTTCAACATCTACATTTTGACAGATCAAACTTAAATTAATATTAGCTTAACATCATATCCAAGCTTCAAAATGATAGAATCAAACTAACCATCTTCAGGTGGAGGTGCAGCTACAGTATCAATGGCGCGAGGTAGAGGTTCTTCTTCTTCCTCTTCGTCTGGTTCAGGTGGGGCCAACACACTATCCTGTAGAGGACCACCGTAGCCTGGCGGAGCATAAGGAGTTTCAGGAGTGAAGCCTTGGTTAAATGAACCCGGTTTTATGGCTTGATCTGGTTCGCCGGTGCCAACTTCCTTCCACGCCTTTTGTCTCACTACCTCCAAAGTATTCTGGATATCTCTTCGTTTCAACTCTTCATTGTATCTCCAGCGGAGAAGCCAGTGTCCCAAGTACTCAATAGGATCTGCCGGGCGTCGAATACAGATTTCAGCTAAGGCTGCGACGAGAATCGGTCCCAGGTTCTTTTTCAAATATTCCACCTCCTGGTAGGTCCTCTCATTCAACACTTGCCCTTTAGCGAGGTGCTGAATCACAATAGTTTGATTTGCCATGATCATTCGAGTTCAAATTTCTTCAAGTCAACAAGTCAAGACGTTTCCACTATTTGCTTCAGTTTGAATAATTCTTTTCGATTTCATTTGTCTCAGGATAATTTTACAAATAACTTTCTTATAGGAAATATTTCCACGGCTATGAATCAGTATAGCAACTGAAACTAAAGTGATGACATATATTTATGATATTATTGAGCTCGTGACATGAATCACTTCACTTGTTGCGAATTGGAGGATTCTGAATACTGGATAGAATTTTATTTGTCAATCATTCGAGTTCAAATTTCTTCAAGTCAACAAGTCAAGAAGTTTCCACTATTTGCTTCAGTTTGAATAATTCTTTTCAATTTCATTTATGTCTCAGGATAATTTTACAAATAACTTTCTTAGAGGAAATATTTCCACGGCTATGAATCAGTAGCAACTAAAACTAAAGTGACAATTTTTATGATATCATTGAGTTCGTGATCATGACATGAATAACTTGTAGCGAATTGGGGGATTCTGAATACTGGATAGAATTTTATTTGTCGAATTTTGCCCGTCATGGTTAATAATCTAATGATGTTCGTTTAAAATATTGCATTATACACTGTTAATTTTCTCTATAAGGCTTTTGGCATCTTCAGATTTCTCCATCGGGGCTACACTATCCCCTACACCACACTTAGTGGCAGCCTTGGGGTGAATAACCACTTTACCTTCTTCATTTACTGTGAGCCAGTCAGGTAAATCATTATTTTCTGCAGTTTGTCCTTCAGGAAGCTGATAGGTATCTGGAGCAGGGCCACCGTGAGCAATAATTCCGCGTCTGAACAGCTCCCATCTTTCCTTATCGTGGGGTTTCCGGGGTCCAAAGTCTACTGTAGGCTTGAGGGCGGTTCTTATTTTCTGAAAATTAGTCGAAAAAAATTAATTCAAATGTTGATTTGACTTAAGTTAAACTTAGGTTGGTATCTTGTCTCGCCTCTCGGAAAGTCCCTTCGGATTTAAAGATAGCGTAACACGCCCCAATCGGAACAGGAAGGAGGGTCAGGAGGGTGAGTGACCATCCACAAATGATTGCAGAGTCTGGAAAAGGGTGTCCATTATGTTGGAGTCTTTCTGCGGTCGCAAAGGAGTAAATCATTACGACAGAGAGCATAACCGGAACTACGAATCCCCAGCAAAGTTTCCAGTAGCATCCAATCTTTTTGTTCAGCATGAATTCTACATCTTTGCAGAAATTCTTCAGACCATAGACCCACGCTATCCCTATACACTCAAGTGTAGCCAATATGTAAATGTTGACATTCCCTCCAAAGTTGTCCACCAGAGTGAGCATAAACTGTCCGCCTGGAGTGACATATATGAGAGCCACGAGAAATCCAATAGCACACATGGTAGTGGTGACTAAAGTCTTGGAGAGGTTAGAAAATTGGTCGTTTATCACGGAAATTGAAGCCATCTGCCACGCCACGGCGCTACCTATCGCCAAGGTTAACAGCATGGAGAAGAAGAGGACGGAGAGTAGTTGGGGTACATAAGCAAAGTTTGATATGGCATCGGAGAAGGACACAAACACTAAACCGGGGCCAGA